>BMAW01064378.1:180574-220481 GCA_019974015.1 Nephila pilipes | reverse complement strand
TTTCAAGTGAGCTTCGATGAAGAAGAATATTTTTTTATTTTAGTTTCACTGAATGTGTAGCGCTCGTTTAACTGATTTGAAACACAGTAATTTAATTGTTGCCAAACAAAATTCGAATATTATGTATCTCGGAAACCATGCTTGAAACAACGATGAACACATCAAACGATTAGACAGACAGACGATAATAATACTCTTTAACCGTTTCGGATACATATTTGCCGAAACATGCCATTTAAACGGCCGAAGAAACAAAACATATTGCTTCCAACTACGGCACGCAATAACACTACACAAGAGGTAAAGGAACATCTAGCGCGCGAATCGTCGAAGAACAACTTTTGTAATGACCGCCATTGGAACAGGAAAACTGCCTGCAGACCTCATTCCAAACCAACCCGTCCTTAAAAAAAAAAAAAGTGAAAAAATGAAGGTCATGGACAGGGTCGTACTGAGCTAAATATATATTTATTTGATTATTCCGTGCAGACGAGTATTTTCCTGTTTTCATTTTTACTTTTTTTTTATTGGCAGCAGCTGTTCTTTCTCTTCCTAAATCTTTAGCATCGAATTCTTTGATAGTGAGATCACACTGGAGGGATAATGTGCTTATGAAAGGTTATTAAAACGTTTCACCATTAATAATTTTTGTTTCCTCATCGGAAAAAGGTAGTAATTATTATTATCAAAAGAGGAGAAAAAATGTGTCGGGCGAGACGATACTTTAGATCTCGTCTATTTACTATAATTAATATTAGTTATACACTAAAAATTGTGAATTCGTTAATAGTTAAATATGGAGCTTCATTATAATGCCTTCGTTATATTAACTACAGTTTTATGAGAAGTTTATACAAACTAAAATTTTGTTTTCCATCTCATTTCCTGTCGGTTAAATATTCTTTAAACTATAACCATATTGATTGAATATTATTTTTTTAAAAGAAAATGGTTCTTAAAATGTTTACTTTGCATCCTATAAGTACATCATTTAATATTCCATAATTTTATTTTTAACATTACTCTCTCTCTCTCTAATATATATATATAAGAATTTTTTTTTCGATTTTCGGAATTTTCACGAGCTTTTCTATGAGGATTTTTTGGGCAACAATAAAATATTGTTCAACATGTAAATCTGTCAAAAGCCAAATTCAGAAATTTAAAAAAAAAATGTTATACCTCATTTTCTTTTTCAGACTTTAAATTTAATATTATATATATATATATATATATATATATCCTCCTTTTGCAAGCAACGACTCAAGAATCAAGTAATTCAAGTAAACCACGGAACAATTATTGGAAACAACTAAATGTTTTTCTAAAACAAAATTATCTTTAAAATTAATAAAATTACACGTAAATTAAGCATATACACACACATTTTTTATTTTTTTTTACATTTTGACACATAATCAAATAAATTAAAATAAATATATAACTGAGTGAAAATCATCTTATTTTCAAAGCATTGCTATCGAAATCCCGTGTGAAATCTTTTAAATGTTTAATGTCATTTTAAAGGAATAACACTGAGAACTTTCCTGATTTCTGACGTAGGGAAAAGATTTTGCAACCATTCATCCACGATTGTTAATTCATATGATATTAATTTTATTATTGTGTGTGAAAAATTAAATATCAATAACACTCTCAATAAGTGAAAATCAATTCAATGCACATTTAAGTGTTTGAGTAAATAACATTTAAATGGTTAAAAAAATTTAAACGTATTAAAACCATACAAAATACGTTTCAAAAAGTATTTTAGCAAAGACAGTATGCGACAAACCAGACAATATAATAAATGGCAAAATAAAAAAAAAATTGCATAAACACTTGCGTACACGAGATAAAAAAAAATTATTTCATCAAAGACATGCTTTCGATTAGTACATATTTCAACCAACGTATATTTCCATGTATAAGACGATAGCTTTTGGAAGTTTTTCTAAGCTAAATTACGGGGATGGGCTTACATAGGACCTACTAGTTCACACACACAAAACCGTAGATATTTTTCTGTTAACCGTACGCAAGCTATAAATCGCCAAAAGTAGCACGCTTTTTTTGTCTCTTTAGTTACAAAAATGATAAATATACTGGAGCGATAAAAACGTTCAATATTTGGCGATTTATCGCTAGCGCGCAGCTAACAGATAAATACCTACATTTCTTGCGAATTCGCTAACTTGAGGAAAATAATTCAAAATGAAATGATAATTATCTTTAACGAAAATGAGCTATTTTACTTTCGAAAATGTTTGCATTACTTGTTTGTTTAGTCATCGCTGAAACAAAAAATCTGATGTTGGCGAAATGTGTAAACGGTTAACGGAAAAGTACCAAAACGTACACTAGTTATAGAATATGGTGATAATATACTATTTACATAACAATGAAAGAGAAATTTTACTTTAATTTTTTAACTTAGATTTTGAGTGTTTTGAAAACGACTTTTATGCAAAAAGAATTTAAAAAATCATACTATAATCTAAAATAAACTCCGTGTCAGAATTGGAGAATCCACTAGTTGGAATGTGTGTGTCTGGATGCATATCAACAGCAATTATGCGTGATTTGTTTCCCCCATATCCGTTCATACACGGGATTTGAATCTTGGCTAAATTTTTGAAAGAAAAAAAAACACTTTCTGATTATATTCAGAAACTAGCTGATACCAGCCCGCTTCGCTGGGAAGACGATAATATTATATTTTGGAACCGAAACGTAAAATATCAAGAAAATTTTCAATTTTTAAACGATAATGAAAATCTAAATTTAAAATTTTAGGAAATTGATTGTCTGTAATAATGGTTATCCAGAACTTTTTAGTGGTATTTCGCTTATATATATATAGATTGTCTTGCGCGTGCGCTACTCCGTAAAAAGTCGCCATTTTAGTATTTTTCAAAATCCTGCTAAGTTTTGGAGTTAAATTACACTTTCACCAACCGCGGGATTCCAAACTGATTTATTTCTATCGCTAAATATGTACTTTTCCTGTTTTCGACATGCACGGAATTCCACATAAAGAGTCCCTTCGCCAAAATCTTGCCAATCCTCCTGCAGCGCTTCAATATAAAACTGTTCGGTATTTTTCCATTTCGCACGCGCAAATCTCACCAAGTAAACTTAATTAGTGACAATACACAGTATACTTTAAAAAATATATATTCCGTTTGGCGTCGGTCATGTCATTTATGGCGATAGAGTCGCCAAAAATTACATAACGGATGGATAAAAGTAGATTAACGAATGAAAATTATATTTTTGATAAGACTTCCTCAAAATCCGTTCTTAGTGAACGTCTACAACGCAAAATGAGTAACTATACTAAATTTCAAATCAATCGGTTGAATAGTCTTAGAGATCTCGTGATGAGTCAGTCAGTGGTATTTCGCTTATATATATATATATATATAATATAATATAGATACACGGTACTTACATCAATAATGGATGTTAGATGTACAACCATAGTTTGCAAACGTATTCTCTGAGGGCCTCTGTATTATGCCAATAATCTTATTTATTATCTCGTCTCTTTAAAATAGCAACATTCGTAAAAAGTATTACATACGTTCTTTTCTAGGAACATATGATACAAGGAAGAAAAACATTTTTTTACATGCATTATCATCTATTCTCTTTGATTACACAAATCGCAAAACAAATTGAAACATTAAAATACAAATAATCTCTATTTAAATTGTATGAATAATAAATCATTCTTTGGCTTTTGTGTTATTGGAATGCCCCAACAAGGCAAATAAGCTATTTCAGTTAAAATGCTTCATCACTTTTACTGCAACCAAAAAACTACTAAAATAAACAGTAGAAACGTTAATAAAACTACCGCAAAACCACAAAACGTTGATGGTTTTCTCAGTCATCCTACGTTATGATAATCCATCTGACAGATATGATTTATTAAGATGTTATTTTTTCTTTTGTCCTTTCTCATAATCAATTGACCCCAAACTCAATATAGTTTATTACGCCATTTATCATGGCTACTGAACACGACCTCTTTCCTCACTAGTAATAAAATCGAATTCCACAATAAAACCACCAGACTCTGCATAAAAAAAATTTCAATTGTTGATTTAGAAATTAATTTTACGTTAGCATAAATTTATTGGAATATTTTGTTAAACCAACCGTTATTATGTATTTAATATAAATGGAAAAACGGAAATCTCATTTTTTTTGATCGAAAATGATACGACTAAATTGGTTTCTATCAACAAATCAGTGTTTATTAAAGATACCGAAATAAAATTTGTTTTTAGTATATTTCCTTGCGTTAATTACAAAATAAATTTACTTTACTCGATTGTTTTATTACGTAATCATGATAATACACTTATAAAACCACAAGATTAAAAATTGTCGAGTGAATAAAAAGTAATTTATTAAGTATTTTATGACACTAAGTAATTTGATTTCTTGAATTTTTTGACGCAAGATTTTCTTGTATTTCCAAAGTGTTGCCATAGCAACCCCGTGAGAGATTTTAAATCTCATTTTCAACTTTTTTTCCATATATTCCACATAGAAAACATTCCTCACGTCGAAAAAATTTGTTTAATGTCCGAGCGTATAACATAATTTTTGGCAATAACTTATTTTTTTCATTTAGTAATGAAGTTATTGTAAATTTTATCGTGATTGTAAATAATTATATGCTTTTGTGTGAAAACAAATACAAATATCAGCATTCTCTAATTTTTAACAATTTAAAAATATTTTAGATTAAAAATTTTGAAGCAAGATATTCATATATTTCCTCTCTAATGGCATTTCACAAAATGAAAATATTCCTTCAGTAACAAAATAAAAAGTTAATTAAAAATAATAGAAAATTTTAACAATAAAGGCGGGAAATATTCATCGTAACTTAGATAATTATTTTTCAAAAAAATAATAAAAATGCAAATAATTTTAGAAATCAGAGAAAAACAAAACTCTGAGACTTTAAAAAATGATTTGCAAAATTTATGTGCCACGTAATGTAAGATAACACAATTTTTTTTATAAAATATACGCTGAGAAGTTAATACACGTATTTAAGTGAAATTTTTTTCATTATTTAATTTTTAAAGATTGCAATAATAACAGAATTTAAAATTCCAATTTTTTCATGAATGTAATAACTTAATGTTTAATATTTTAAGTGCCATTGAAGAGCTTTAATGCAGTTCTAAATTTTATGTGAAAATTAGATGGAGTACCTGTTCTTCACACGAATGAATTTTTAAAATAAAACCATAAAGATTATAATTATCGGAAACAAAGATAAACCGTTCGGACGTGTGGGTGTGTTTGTGACGTAATCTGCGCAAGAAATATGCGTAAAGAAGCATTTATCTTCATGAAATGAGGGAAAGACCGTAAACTTCGTTCACTGAGCTTGTAGTTCAAAATTTATATAAATTTCACTTATCAATATTTTTCCCGGTTCTTTAAGTCGTTAAAAACATTCCAAAATTTTTATGAGGATTGAGGGTTAACCAAGGGTAAGGAATTATATACAGAAGCAACAAACCGACAAATAAACGTTCAGTTAGTTTCATGAGGGATTTGGAGGAGAAAAAGACTAATGTGACTCCGTTATTTTTAACAGATTTCAAAAAATTAAAATGCTTTTAAAACTCATTCTTTCGAACGGAAAAGTTTGGCAATAAATTGTAGCATCTACTAGAAAACACAGAAAATTGTTGAAAGAAGGGGAGGGTTCGAAAAATAACACCAAAAATAAATTTTGAAAAAAAAAAATGTGAGTATATGCTTAAGTTCCTTCCATATCAGCAAAGATTCTTAAAAAAGAATTTTGTGTCATCTAATAGGTGGTATCGATTTCTATAAAGGAAAAAAAACCTTCTTAAATTCATAAATAAGATAATAAGCATCCAAAACATACATTTTGAGAAAATTGTAAGGACAGAAAATTTACACGAATTCCCATCCAGATAAACTTAATTCAGTATTCTCTTGGTAATCTGGTAGATATCAGACCGGGGCATCACCGGATTACTGGAAAATCACAAACAATAATTCATTTAAACAGTTGAAACTATGCATCACTGAACAAAATTCAATACAATACAAGCAAAAAAACCCTACGAAACAACTAAAATTGTGACGTCCTTACTTCATTACTCTTTTTCATATCTCAATCTTATCTATTAGTTAAAAACCCCTAAACTCCAACTGAAGACACGCAAGAACAAATGAAAATGCATTTTTTAAAATCACTAATGGATAAATAAGGTAGCTTTCTCTCGAATCTCACTAAACTAATCAATTCTAAATTAAGATCAACTAATAAATTCTTAGCTTACCAATTCATTCGCCTGATTCAATCACTTCCTACAAACAGATGATTCTTATCTCAATGCTTTAACAAAAATTCGTTTCAACCCACAAAACTAATTAAGATACTTCAATCCAAATTATAAATTTCTACTATGTACCTTCATTTTTATTTCACTTACATATCATTATCTCTAATTCACTTCACTTCTATCTTCATCGAATTTATCTAATCACGTTTCATTTTGTTTGGGAAGAATGCATGCAATTCGAATCATTATAAAGTCCCTGAGGTTGATGAAGAGAAAATCGCGAATAGCCCAACGTCACAAACGTATGAAAAATGTACTGTTTTGTATTGATAGCTAAAATATTTTTGAAATAAAAGGCATAAAATAATTTCTACGATTTTGTCAATCTGTGTAAAAACACAGCCGTTAAGAAGTGTCGAATTATAAGAGTAGTGCTGCAATTTGAATTAAAAATTGACTAACTTCTTTCAAAATAATTGCTGATTCCAAAAGAAAAAAATAAAGAAAAAATGTATTTAAAGGCTACTGATATTTAAATATTCTACATTTTATTTTTATACAGCAGGATTTTTTATTTTCAGAATATAAATAAATATATAATAGAGGAAATAGAGGTCAGACTGAAAAATGGTACACATGATAAAGTTCTTTCTTCCTTTATGACTCAGTTCCCTTCACACAACTGAAAACAACCAAATGAATGTTCATTTACATAAGTACTTGTTAATCAAGCTTGAGAAAGTACAAAAGGAAGAGAAAAGAGATAATGAAAGCCAATACAAAGCAATAAAGCCTCGACATTCTCTGATATCCAAAACGCTCACGTTTAGCAAACTGTTTAAAGATGGGCCATTCCCCTACGTTTCGTCGGATTTTTCTCTCCACAACAAACCAAAGCATAATTAAAATTCGTCGCTTCAATAAATCTTAGAGATGCGGATTCAAAAAACACTCTTTAACAATCAAGACTAATGAGAACGAAATAAACTAATAACAAAAAAATGCTAATTAGTTTCAATTCATTAGACGTTCCAGACATACCATTTCGCAAGAGTGAATGGCAACGTAAAGTCAAGCAGACGATCTTTTCGGAACAATGCGAGGCAAATATCGCGTGTTCCAACTGACGAATATCTCCATGACAAAACTTCGATCGATTTCTTCAGATGTTACAAATGGTGCCACTATTACTGATGGAAAAGATTCTATCTCTGAATAGGTCTAATTGCGTTTGAAAGGAACAAATTCTTCGAAGTGTAATTCGAAAAAAATAATAATAAATAAATAGATAAAGGGTTAAGACATGAATTTCGCGCTAAAAGCTCGACACGATTTTTAATTAACCTGAGCCACAGTGGCGACTAAAATTCGAAACCGGATGGTTTCTCTTTTATTTTCCCTTTCTTTTTGTTTATTTAATCCTGTCTGATGATCTGGTATCTGAAGTTTGAACGGGGATCATTTTCAAGGTCATATAGGACGCTAGGATTTGCATATTTTTCTCTCTGGAACATCGATGACATTTTTATGGTTGCTTCCACTCGCCTTTTATGCTTCATGGAATATCTTTTCTTTTTGGTCTGAAGAATAATGGTTAAATTAAAATGTTTCTCTAATCTTATAAGTGGATATTTATTTTTTGATTGAATCTTTTGAGAAATGGTGGAACTTTATTTTTTGTAACATTTTTAAATTGAAAAAATTATCTTTTTTTCCTGGTTCACGGTTTATTCACCGCCAAAATTTACAGATGGAAGTTTCATTTAATAAGAAAAATAAGAGGTTAGAGAGATACGTCAAAAATTATTTCAGGTAAGATACCATTTAAAAAAATCGTATACAATACATTTTTTTACTCGTTTCAAAAACTCACAGTAAATTACTTCTTTTTTTAGACATAAATATACTTAAATGCTTGGTAAATATCATTAATTTCTTTGAATGAGAAAGAAATTGTTAACTTAAAATTGAAGAAATTGTTAAAATTATCAATGAGTGACACTTTCTACATTTATCCAGAGCAAAAAAAAAAAAAAAAAAAAAAAAATTTTTTTTTAAAAAAAAATTAAAAATATTAAAAAAATTATAAATTGATAATTTTTAAATTTTTAAAACACAAAAAAAAAAAAAAAAAAAATCAACATTTTTTTTATCTATAAATGTAAAATATTAATGAAATATTTATCAATGCTTATCGACATATTTTAAAAATAGTAAAAAAGTTTATATTGGCTAGATGGTATCTTGTGACTTCGGCATAATTATAATCACACATACACATATCCGATGCCGGATCCAGAAAAAAATCGACAAGGGCGCACAAAATCGACAGGTGGCACAATTGTTTCATTTTTTCCTTCCTTTCTTAGTTCAGAACTCTTAACAGTGTTTATTTACGTAGGATTTTCCAGGTAATTATTAAAGAATTAATTTTATTTTCAAATGTACTGTAAAATCAGTTCCTCCGTTACTCGATAGATGGCCCCACGAATCAGCGTCATGTGACAGCTCATGCAGCGCCACCTATTCCAGAACAAAACTGAGTGACCTTCCGTTCTCGTTCTCTCTCTTTCCCCCACTTTCCGTTTCCCTTCTCATTACCCGCGTCGGAAGTAAACTCCGAATGCCAGAGCGCGTTCCAGCGGCTTTTGCTGATATGGATTAAATGAGACAGCCATCTATTTTGCTCCGATGAACTGGTCAATTCGTCATCTCCTTTTGTAAATACACTCACTCTTCATCATCTAATAAACGAAATACAACAAGTCCAGCCTCATCATTGAATTACTACAAAAACAACATAATGGAATCCGGAAATGGAATTACCCCCGCCCTAGACAACCACCCTTTTGCGTAAGAGCAAACCATTGCAGATTCGGGATGTATAATCTCATCACCCCACAGTCTACATTTATATTTTGTTTATTCTTCATTCTCCTTTAGTCATTAATCTAAAAATAAACTACATATTGTAATGCAGGAACAACATTCAAATTGAGGACTAAAAACTTACAGTGTGATAGAAAGCTTGGTTCTGTGCTTGGATGCAATAAACAGCTTTGAAGTAAAGCAACAAAATAAAATACTTTTAAAAATTGATTGGGATTTCCTATTCAGGCATGTTGTTTTGTCCCTGCGCATGCTAATTACACACCATCTAATTATTACGAAAAATGACATCACATACTAGATTGATTTTTTATCAATGTCGATTTCACGCATTTTAATTTCAAAAGCTATTTAATTCATATCAAATCTTAAGAGAGATGCATCAGGCAAATCAGAAGCTTAAGGCTGCCATTGCCTAATGATAAAGAGTTCGATCCAAACTTCAAATACATTTCCAAGCAGCGAATTGTTCCAATTTTCATAAAAGTTTGTAACGTTGTAACGCATACATCCGTTTATGATGTAATATTCTTAAAATTTAGGAACACTTCAAACGAAAGCCATTTTTAGCGTCCCAGCCAGCGGAACGCCAGCATCCGGTTAGCCACTTGGCTTGGGCGCTGACTTGCAATTAGTGCCTCAAGCCCAAAGGCTACAGAAACAGAGATAGGCACCGCCTGATAACACTTCTTAAGGCTAGGGCGAACTTATTGACGATAGAATCAAAAATACAGAATAGTAAGATAAGCTACTTAAAACAACAATTAAATATTGCTCCAAGTCAAAATCTTTATTTTAATACTTCACTCTTCCTGCTTTCTGAAAAAGATTACTACTTGATTATGAATTTTTTTTTTTCAGGAATTGTTATTAGCACAATTTTTTTTTGTTATATCATTTGAATATATTTCCCTTCAAGTCCTTTTATATAAGCATATTCTTAAATATACTTAGTCATTCAAGATTTCAGGCTAAACGTATGTATAGATCAACTCTAGTCTGGAAAATTGCTGTGGTTCTTTTAAAGTTATAATGCTCTTGGAGCCATTAATTTCTTTAAAAAAAAACGTAAACTTACTGTCAATCTAGGGAGAAAATGAAAAAAAAAAAAAAAAAAAAAAATCAGGTGTGTTTTTAAATTTCAATGAAAATGTACAAGGAATAATAATAATAATAAGCAAATTTTCTTAAAAATGTAATACTCTTATTGCTCAAGATATACAGCTGTATAATTACAGATTTAAACAGAAATTCAAAATTATTTTATGCTCTCCGTAAACGAATGCTTCTTTCTGAACACAGCAACAGTACTTTCTCTTTGCCAAGAAAAGGCGTTGTATTTTGTCTCTGTTCCGCGTTCATCTTATGTTATTCACTCTTCAAGGGTGTTTCTTCTTATGAGTTCAAAGAAGATCAAGAGTTAGAATTTATATGGTTTTCGGAACATATTGTGATACCGTGGTTCTCGATCCGTGAAACCACTACAAGAATTCCCCCGACCCCCCCCCCAAAAAAAAGCAGTAAATACACAACTAAAAATTGTTCCAAAAGAAATATCAATGCAAAGTAAAAATATTTTTGCGTGGGATTGCAATTAGCAAACGAGAATAACAATTTAATTTTTTAAAACGTTTTTCTGAATTTCACTTGGTGTGTGTGTGTGTGTCATCAAATTTTCGATCGTTAATTTAACCAACTTCCCATCAAGCTAGAACTCTGAAACCTTGGGAATCGTTCTCACTAGCCTAACAATACGATATTTGGACATTTGCGACAAGTTTTAGCCAGTATTTTCTTCAATAATGCAGTTTATCCCAACCACTTGGCGCGATTTCAAAAATTGGCACCAAACTTGGCGATTTTTTTGTTTGGCTGAATGTTAAGTCCGTAAAACGGACCAGGGTAGCCACATTTGGCAAAATACTGCCAAATAATTCTTGTCGCCAAGAGTGATTGGGTTAAACTGCATTCCAACCATTTAATTTACTGGATGAATTAGTTAATTTTAGTTACTTTTAACGTTTTTATGTGTATCACTTGGTGTGTGTTTCTGTGTGTGTGTGTATCAGTGTGTCATCAAATTTTCTATCGTTAAATTAACCAACTTCCCATCAAGCTAGAGCTCTGAAATTTCGGGAACCGTTCTTACTTGCCTAACAATGCAATATTTAGATATTTGTGACCAGTTTTAACTAATATTTCAATAATTTTTCTTAATAAACTTTGCCACTATATAAAAACGTTGTTTTTAAAAACGTTGGTTTTTATCTAGAATTATTAGTTATACAATGGTTAGCGCGATCTTAATACACACTACCTAATTATTATGAAAAATGGCATCACATACGATAATGATTTCTTATTAATGTCGACTGCATGTATTTTAATTTCAAAAACTGTTTAAGTTATGTCAAATCGTAAGAGAGATCCGCCAAGCAAAACAGAAGCGTACAGTTGCCTTCGCCATATGTTAAAGAACTTGATTAAAACTTCGAGCATATTTCCAAGCAGAAAAATGTTCCAATTTTCATATAAGTTTGTAACGTTATAAAGAATACATCAGTTTAATATCCTTAAAATTTAAGAACATTCCAAAAATATGCTACTTTTCACGTGAATACTTTAAGTGTAAGACGCAGCTAACGTTACAGTAAAAGGAGACGAAAAATGGAACATATTTTATATACAAGGGCTATTCATAAAGTAAGGAACGTTTCCGTCTGACGTCGCTAGGCGTGCACCTATCACGTATATTTTGGTGTCTGCGTGCTCGGCATCTCAGTCGGCGTCCAGCCACCACAACGGGAACATTTCCAAGCTGCCCGTTTTTTCGATATTCAATTTAAAATGTGCGCTGCAATTGAAAATCCCGCCAGTTGTGAGGTGCGGTCTGTGATACGGTTTTTGTTGGCAAAAAACCTATGGAAATTTATCGGCAGGAGTGTGAAGTGTACGGAAACAACGTAATTAATGAAAGTTCAATCCGGAAATGGTGCATTCAGCTTAAAAATGGCCGAACTAACGTTCCCGATGAAGAGAAGAGTGGGCGCCCTAGCATTGACTGACGAACTGGTCACTAAAGTTGATGAAAAGATTCGTGAAAACCTCCGTTTCACAATAACGGAGCTTTCGCTTAGTTTTCCATAAGTTTCAGGGACTTAGTGGACTAAGTGGCTGAGATCGCAGGCGGCAGAATTCTACGACGAAGGAATTTCAAAGCTTGTCCTCCGCTATGATAAGTGCCTCAATTTGTTTGATGACTATGTAGAAAAGTAGAATTTTAGTCGCTCTTTCTGATGTATATAATAATTTTTTTTCTTGTACTTAGTTTCTTTTTAATTCCTAAGCGTTCCTTACTTTCTGAATAGCCCTCGTACATACACACCAGAAAAAAAAAGGATCGATTCATATAGAAATAAGTAGGATTATAAAATATGCTGTTTTCTACAGGATGGTGATATTGGAATATAAATTTAGTGTTCAAGCGCTTAAACGGACAGCCTTAATGTACACTCTAATATAATTAAAACGATAATATGCACAGAAAAGCTACTATTTCTAACCAAGTTTGTAAGGCATTTTGCAAAAAAATACTAAGGGTTCCTCTATTTCTGAGAGATTACTGAACTTCAATCAATATTGGCTGAAGATTATTAATGATAGATGCTTATGGATTTATGTAGTTTTATCTGTAGCCATAGTAATAAAACAAAAATTACTCTGTTGATTAATCAATATAAGAACAAAAGTATTTTGAGGGAAAAAATGAAACAACTTCTACAGAAACACGATTAACTCATAAACTTGTATTTTTTTTTTATTCAGAAAGCAATATAAATTCTAAAGACTTATATAGCCGAATTTTGGAACAGCTGCGAAAGACTTTAATATTGCACTTTAACCAATTCTATGTAGAAAAGCTTAAAAGGCAGAGATTGCAGATTCTCAAATTCTGGAGTAGTCGTCAAAGTCTAACAGTTTTCGAATTGTCCAATTCCCGAATAGCCACAAAACAACAAATTATAGCTTGCCCAATTCTCGAATAGTCCCCAAAGGCCCCAAAACTGCAGTTTACCACATTCTCCAATTTTGGAACATCCGCAGAAGGTCTACAGATTTCGGATTGTTTCAATTCTCGAATAGCCGCAAAAGACCATTATAAATTGCTTGATTCTGGAATAGTCGTAAAAGGTCATCACATTGCTCAGTTTTGGAAAAAGCCTCTGTTTATCAAAAAGTGTACCAATAAAAGCCACAGATATGACATCAACCAAAACTTTAAAACAAAGTAAAGTGTCAAAAACCCCATCAATATTTAATGATAGCTTCCAAACACAAACTATTAGCCGTCCAGTGCAATTTGAACGCATTTTAGTTTTGTACAAAAGGTTTCACTTTCCCATTGCAATAACGCAAATCACAATAACCACTCCGGAAGGAACAATCAAAAAAGCCGCGGCAGATGTGCATATTGAAATGGCTACGACCTCAGGACGAGGTGTGACCGCCCGACCGGGCATTTTTCGACCTTGGCACACGTGCTTGTATATCATAATTAAGAAGAATGGTTGAGATAATGTACAACCCTGGAAGAGACACACCGTGATAAATTAAACATGATATTCCAATAATCTAATGGGACAAGTGTATGCTCGAAAGCGAAAATACAAAGATTTGCATATTGGATTTATTTTCAGGAAAGGAATGTTACATTTATTCTTAATGCATATTTCCTGAAAAAATTATTAGTTTAATTATCTAAAATTAAAATAAGAAAAAGTTCTATGCAAAGTTTTGCAAAGAACAGATTTAGCCACCCAAGGTGCGCTTTTTTTATAACTATTATTAAATTACTCAATTAAATATAAGAATTAAAGAAGGCGATGAAATATCTAGAAATGGACAATAATAAAGTCTTCCGATATTAAAATTAAAACAAATAATGAATTATTAAATTGAATATATATAAGCTAAATGTAATTAAAATTGAAGCAAACGATAAAAAATTTAAATATGATCTGGTACACCAAAAGTAATGCAACTAAAACAATAGCTCCTTGGGCGGCGAATAATAGTAAATAAATATTAAAATCATTTGACCCCAAACTATTCCAAGAAGGAAGAAGCCAAATTAAAAAGACGTAATTTGAAATTCTTGAGGTAAAGAATAAATAAAATAAAAAGGCTGCCTCACAGCTGAAAAATTCTGAATAATTTTATTTATTTTCAGTCATATCTTGATTCCAGTTTGCATGATTTAAGGCAATACATAAATCGATAAGTAAATAAAAAAGAATGGGACAAATTTATTGCAACATATTTTTGAAAATTGAGTTCATTAGTGATGAAAGCAGTTATCAGACATATATTTTATTTCAATCCAATAAAAAATTCAGGTGAAATTTATTATGACATATTTTGGAAAATTAAGTTCGTTACTGGTGAAAGCAGACGTGAAAAATATACGCAAAAACAAGATAAATTTTTGAAAAGTGGTGCGACATTTATACGGTAAAGTAAACAGTAGCCCCATGGGTGGCTAAAAAAATGTAGTATTATTTTAAAAATTAATCAGCATGATATTTAAATTTTAAATTATGAGCTTCAAACTCTGTTTTTTTTTTTTTATTTATTTTAATAATGTGAATTTTTCAAACGAATTTTTTTTTCTAAGAACCATATTAAAGAATAAAAGAAATAAATTAGAATAAAAACCTAAGAAAGCTGGAATAAATTTTAAAGACTTACACACACACACATATATATACATTCAGTTGTTGAATATTAATGACTGCGGTCCTGTTGCTGTGTCGCGGAGCTGATGTACGTTAAATCTGTAACAGGTTCCCGTTGACGGCGTGTGAATATTTGGAGAGGGAGGGGCCAGTTTAGATGTCGTCCTCGTCACTCGACCAAGGCTTTAAATTACGAAGTCCGTCGCCACAACCCCTCGTGTTGCTTCTCAATGCGACAATAAAATTCCAATCAACCAATCAAAACACCAATAAACAACCAATCAAAAATATGCTAATTTTCCATTTTCCTTGAGGTGTATGCACACTTTTGTGTCACGTGATTTTCATTAAATGAATCCTTTTTTGTTAGTCAATGACTCAAAACAGAACAGCTCAGTGAGATTGAGAAAGCACAGTTTTCTTTTAATCCAGTTTAATTTTATCCCTGCATCTTTTTTTTTTTTTTGAATAAGTAGGTGGGCCTGGCTAGCGTCATATATTTAACTTTTATCTCTGCATCTAACTTTTTTTTTTCATCACTTGCAACTCATTCTCGTAACATATATACTAGTACACTTCCGTGAATCTCTATCATAGCAACCTGCTATGAGGGTTGAACACAGTAACGTATGTATAAAAGAACAGAACAATAATTATTATTATCCTCAACATTTAATAAATAAAAAATTTAAGTAAAAATTTATTTATTAAAATCTAATGAGCGTGAAGGTAATTGTTTGTATTAGATTAAAACTGGAAATGGTGTGGAATTCTTGATGACAGAGAGATGCAATTACTACTACTGTAATTCATTGTCTAATTCGTCAAAAAAGGAACTTTAAGGTCTATAGGTCGTAACTGAAAGTAAAGATATTCTATTCATTACAACTAAGAAAACGTTAAGATAAATTCAAGTTTATTTTGATTGAGAACGTTTCAATACGGGTGGATTCTTAATGAGTGACAAAATTAAGCCTAAATTCGCGTAACGCAGAAGAATAAGACCCGGAATCGGAACAGTTTCTTCGAAAGAGAGAAAATTGTTCTAACATAAATATCATATTTTGACTCAGCTATATCTATTAGAAAACTGTGCATTATATAATACTATTCACTTCGAATAAGTCAGTATATTACTTTCCGGATTAAAATGTGTTCCATAACTTGTCTTCTATGCTGTAAAGTTAGATAAGTTTTGAATTTTTAAGTATTCAAGCGAAAAAATTTGAGTTTTTGGAATATTCCAAAATCTTAAAAATACTGTGTAAATGAAAGGTATATATGTTACATTGTTACAAGTAGATATGAAAATTGGATCAATTTTCTATTTGAAAATCTGCTCAGAATTTGGATCGAGCTGCTTGATTTAAGGAGAAGATAGCATTGATAACGGAACAGTTAACTGTACGATTTGTCATGAAAGAAAATGTCAAAATAATTAGTCACTACTGAAAATAAAGATGAAGAGTATATTGATTTCTTCTCATGAAAAGCTTCTTGAAACTTTCCATGGATCCCTAATTAAATATAGTTATTTCAAATATATATTTGCAATTGCTTAAAATTAGATTCCAAAACTAGACTGCAGTGTAAGAAAATCTAATAGTAGTCATTGAAGGAAGGAGAACTATATTTTGTACATCGAAAAGCTCATGCAATAGAGTAAAATGCAAATAAAAATGCATACACTTTTCTTACTCAAAGTATTTTGTATCATTAATTTTTTAAAAATGTGTCAAGGGCATCTGGTACACCCTGCATAAGAATATGCAAAACATAAAAAAAAATCGTTCACAGATTGTTTTTTTTATTATAACTCTGAATTTAATATTTTTCAAATGACATGTTTCGCATTTAAATTGTAATTTTGTTACCAAAATCATTGTTTGATATTTCTAACCTTGATAGTTTACCAAAACGACAACAAAAAGAAACAGAATGAATGGAATGAATATTTATGTCAAATATAGATTGACAGAATTGCGGAAATGTGACCGATATGAATCCAGAACGATTTGAAAAAAAAAATTTAGTAGAAAAGTTATCACAACTTTTATTACTTACACGAAGAAGTTAACACAATGGACTGTATACTCTCACAATTACTGAACATAACAAACATAGCTCGACAAGATTGCAATAGCAGGTATAGGACAATTGCCGACTAATAATTGCTAATATATCATGCAAAAATTAAACAACTCGAGCTGTTTCTGAGATTTTTGTATTCAACTGTTTGAATAATTCCAATTATAGATTTTCAATCACCGTTGAAAAAATCGTCTGCGCCTTTACTAGAGTTTTTAACAGGTCGATTTTCAAATCAGAGACAATCTAAGTTATTTATCAATTAAAGTCAAAATAAAAGAACACAATTTTAACGAACTTCAAAACAATAATAACGTTTGGGGTTTAGTAATACAAATGAAAGAAAATCAGAAAAATATTTATTTTCATTCATACAAATCAACGCTTTTTCATTCGCAAAAAAAAATATGAAACTATTTTTAATTCTATTTTAATAAATTTAATTTAGTATAGTAGAAAGCACTTTGATTTTGATGCACGATATCAATTCGTCGTTAATTTATAGTCAATAACTTGACCAATTGATTCCAATCTATATGTAGAGGAAATGAACTTACTCCTTAATAGTGTTACGTCATTATTTCGAAATGAGTTCCTTTCTAATGGTTTGTTATTATTACACGTTCCATTAGCCCTAATATACTACTGATTGATATGACTCGAAAGTTTTTAAACGTGCAGAATCTGTCTGAAAATTATAGATACATTCTGTAGTTACTAAAATATCTACCACTGAAGAACATCAAAATTATCTTAATCAATACTTAAATTCTAAAATTGAACTAAAATGACTTGCATCTCTTATGACATCATTATATATCAAACTATATTAAATGAAACAATAATAGTTGATAAAAACTTTTCCAAATAACCCTTAAACTAAAGAAAGGAAAAGGGCTAAAGGGTTTTTTTTTCTCAACATCCTCAGCTATTTTTTTCGTGTTTTGAATATTGTTCTAAATATTTATGACGTGTGAAACCACTCTTAGAGCTCATAAAAAAGTGACTATATTGTTCTATAATATAATGAAAATGAAAAGGTAATTCATAATGTTCCAGAATATTATTCACAATCGACTTAAATACACTGAATATGATATCAATTTTCAATTTATGTAAAATAATTTCAGCTATTGACATACTTTGTAAAATCTTTAGATGGTACAGTAATAATTAATTATATTATGTATGCTTATAGCAACTATTTTGTGACATTTTCCGTATTTCATAAATGAATCGAATTTAAACTCAACGCCGGATATATTCTAATTATTATAACTATTTTACAATAGTAATTTAATAATAGCATGTAGTTTCCCCCTTTAATTAGGACTTGAGGACTTTTGATTATGTGGTTCGAATTGAAAATTGGCCTCAATAAATGAAACATGACTTAAGTAGATTGAATTACAGTTATTGAAGTGTAATAAATACAAGTAATATAAAAAAAAATTAAGTCAATTCCTACTTAGGTCAACAAAGAAAAATTTTAATTTAGTTACTTTTTATTAAATAACTATAATTAATATAAATATGTATATACATATGGCAGAATCACAATATTAAGTTGCAAAATTTTTTTTCTCCCATGTAAAGCTAAAATTAATTAAATTAAACGGTTGGAATGCCATTTAGCCCAACCACCCTTGGCGACAGGAATTATTTGGCGGTATTTTGCCCAATGTGGCTACCCAGGTCCCCTTCGCGTACTTAACGTTCAGCCAAAAAAATCGCCAAGTTTGGCAGTTTTTGAAATCACGCCAAGCGGTTGGGCTCAACTGCATTTTCACCAATTAAATTTAATTAATGAATTAATATTTGAAAAAACTGTATTATCATCAAGTGTCTTCCACTACAATTTTATAAAAAATGTATTTGAACTTGAGTTGATGAATAAAAAGTATTTTATTAACGATTGAAAACTTGAAAAAGATATATAAATATATAGAGAGAGAGTTTGAACTAATAGTAGGAATTTAAAAATGAGCTGAGAATAGGCATATATAAGCAGAGAAGAATTAAGCACTGGAGGAGGAAGTTAGTGATAGAGGAGCGAAGCTGAAAATATAAACAAAGGAATATTGACAGAAGGCTAAGCTAGCTTCACATGTAGGAAGAATCTACTTGGATCAGGGATTCGAAACCTCTTCAACAAATCTTCTAAGTACTCGAATTCGAACCCAAAAAACAATCTTCAAAGCATACAATGCTAGATCAGACATGTATAGGGACTATTGCCACAAATAGTCCCTATAGGAATTAAATATAGATTATTCATTAATCCGAGATTAAAATAACTTGACTCTCATATGTGTGTAACTTTCTATTCATTTAATTTTTGCTTCATAACTGTTTTAAAAAAGATTAAGAATGGAAAGTGAAAGAACCAATACCAGGGCGTTACAGTTGCACTATATATAATGGTTTCAATAAGATGCAAAATTCCTTTTTTTCAGCCATCCAAGGGGCATGTTTTAGTTAGATCACTTTTCAATTTCTTATCGTCTGTTTCAATTTTAATTACATTCAGCTTAAATATATTCAGTTTAGTAATTTATCGTTTGCTTTAGCTTTAATTACATGTAGCTGATATAATATTCAATTTAATAATTTATCGTTTCCTTTAATTTTAATAACGGAGAAGTTTACTGCTGTCCATTTCTCGATACATCATCGCTTACTTTAATTCTTATATGTAATTCAGTAATTTAACAGTAATTATAAAAAAAGTGCACCTTGGTTGGCTAAATCTGTTCTTTGCAAAACTTTGTATAGAACATTGTAAAACTTTGATAGAATATTATTTTTTTTTGTGCCCAGAATCGTATATGCTAACACCAAGATTCTGAAAATACATTCCTTTTCTAGCCTAAGATTTGGTTTGAATTTTTTCTCACTGCAAAAAAAAAAAAAAATGCTTTTCGTTTGTTGCCATAGATATTTTATATAAGATTTGTTACTCCCCCCCCTTTATTTACATTTCTTACTTGGCCTCTATTATTTGACAGCATTAAATTTTCGCATGAATAATAATTTCAAGTTCCCTCTTAAATCTTATAATGTTTTAACTTCAAAAGAACGATGTCTGTCCGAGATTCGCGGTAATAGTTTCCAAAAATAGGTTGGCATTTAATCTCGGTCATAAAACTTCTCTTAAATGTATGAAGTTTTTAAAATTTAAAAATATAAGGTACTTTTCCATTTCGCCGGAGCAAATCTCGCCAAGCAGACTTTATTGGCGGCAACACACAGTATGCACATATTACGTTTTGCATCAGATGTATCATTTTCGGCGACTTTATTGCCTGCACTGGCGAAATGGAAAAGTACCAAATATAATTCATATTAACAACAGTATGACTTGAACTATGTATTATATTACCTTTTTCATTATTATTTCAGCGGGGTTTTTTTTATAATAAAGAGAAAAGTCAATTCGCACTCGTCAGATTTCTTAATATACCATTTTATACCAATTTGAGTTGTATCAAGAGAAGAGTTAGTTAAGTCGTAACCGTAACTTCTCATTAATAGTAAATTATATTAATAAAAAGATACACACATAAAATAATTTATTTATTTGTCTTAATAAGGTACTTTTCCATTTCACCAGCGCAAATCTCACCAAGCAGACTTTATTAGCGACAACACACAGTAAACACATATTTCATTTGGCGTTGGTTGTATCTTTTTCGGCGACTTTATCACTTGCGCCAGTGAAATGGAAAAGTACCCTTAGTAATCATAATTAATTATTCTGTTAATTACATAACTATTTACAAATAAGTAATAATTTTAATAATTCTAACTAAGAACGATAAGACGTGAGAGCGCGGTACGGATTTATTTCAAACTTAGCAATAAATTTCCGGCGCCATATTGCATATGATTAACATTATGATTATTATTACCGCCAATTATGAGAATATAAGAAAATACAAGGTAAGGCAACAGAAGAAAAATATTCCCACCATTTGATTCCTATACCATATTTTTCAACAGCAATTTTTAAAAAAAATAAGTTAAAATGAATTTATGGTATACATTTTGACAGTTTTGGCGAAATCGCCAACTATCTTGAGGGTTACTAAGAAAGTAATACTGCAATGGTTAGCAAAAAATGTTCGATGGAATGAAATCGTTTCCAAACAAAAATATCGCCAAACTTGATTGCACTCTATATTTCATTTTAGCTAAAAATTTGTTAATGAGTTATAAAAAGGTTTATTACTTTCAAAACGTTTTCCACTATTTTCAGAAATTCAAACAAGCATTTAAACTGTGCCTCACACACAGAGTATCCAATCTATGATTTCATTTCAAGGAAAAGATCAAAATATATTTACAAAATCGATGAAAATAAATCAAAGATGAATCAAAAACTTTCTATGCAATAAAACGAATTTTTTTTTTTTTTTAATTTTCAAACTTAGATAAACAATTTTGTAGAAATGCAGTGCAAAACTGAAATGTCCTAAATTCTTTGCATGTCAAGAGCGCTTCATAGAAATGCTGTGCGTGTGTAAAATTCGAAGTTGCCTACAATAACAAACCAGGTTTTAATGGAGATAGAACCATCGAAGAGTTCTTCATTTTAATAACAGTAGTCAAACATGGTATTGTTATTTCATATTACAAAATATTAATTTTAAAAAAAAGAAAGAAAAACTACTAATGCTAACCTTGTTCAGTCACGAAATGGCACTGAAAAATAATTTTAGTTTTTTATTAATAAACTTGACGTTAGATTGATGCTTTGATAAAGTTTATAATGATACAAGGTCGAAAAATCGATGTAAAACAGAAAGAAAAACAATAATGAGAACGTAGTAAACATTTCTATCTCATTATTGTGTTTCTTCTTTATGTTCATTTTTAAAACCATTGTTTCTTTATGTTTTTCAGCACGCTACAAGACAGAAAGTGAAATTTTTAATTACAACCTCTCCAAAGGAACTTGATTCTCGAGTCAATTGATTCATTGTTAATGTAAGAAGGGCAGTTACGGATTTACCTGACAGCATTGTCGGAATATTATAACAATAATGAGATAGAATGAAATAAAGAATTACTTACATTTTTGAGAAATTATATTTTACTATTTTAAACAAGATTAAAACCAATCAAGTTTCAAAAAAGTATTGAAGCTGGTGAAGGTATTTCGCACAAAATGAATTCAATAAATTGTATATTTACTCGATTAAATGATTTGTATTCACTGAAACTAAACATACTCAATTTCAAATTTTCAACCTAAGTTCTTTTTTATAAATTTATTTTTTTTAATTTCGTGAAATTTTTAAAAATTAATAAAATTAATGTAAATAGCTTGATCAGCTGCAATTTTTTAATAGTTTTATAAAGAAAATTGATTAAAAACCACACTTTGTAAAGAAAATGCGCTAGTTTTGAAATAAACTTAATCCTGTGTTTGATTACTAAAATTGAATGAAGATTATTATTTAAAATGTCTAAAGTTACTCGGCTCTCTCCACACATACACACACACACACGTGTGTGCGCGCGTACGTGTGCTCATGATCCCATTCTTTTTAATCATTTAATTTACGCAATCACGCGTTTTCTAAAAATGCTACGATGAACATTTTCCACGTTCTGAACTAATATGGATAGTACACAACAGCCAATTACTCTCCATGTAAAATACCTAAAGATGGCAACATCTATTACCATGTGATATGTATAGTACTTAATTTAACTTCCCTGGATGAATAAACAGGGGGGGGGGCTCTGCGACTTCTTGCCTAATTACCAGAAGGTACGTGTGCGTCCGCCACAATTCTTGATGTAACAGCCCCCCTCTCGAGTGAACATAAATAAATTCGTTATTCATTGATTTAAAGCTTCCTTTTTGTGCCATGACATCCATAAATTAAGTGCAAAACATTTTTCCATTTTCAATATTTAAATAAGTACCGAAATATATATATATATATATATATATATATATATATATATAGAGAGAGAGAGAGAGAGAGAGAGAGAGAGAGAGAGAGAAAGAAACAGAGAAACTTTTGCCATTACACACATTTTTAACTGTAATTTTCATTCAATTTTAATAAATTAAACATATGATTCAGTTTATTCCAAAAATAACGTAATTTTCACTAAACTGACATTTTTAATCAATTTTTTTTTTCATAGGATTATTCAAAAATTGCAGGTGATCAAACCATATACATTAATTTTATTAACATATACAAGTTTTGCATAAGAAAAATTATGATGAGATTGGATAGTTAATACGTATGTTCTTTTTCAGTTAATATAAAGCATTTCATCGAATATAAACGTTATGTAAAATTTACCTTTAAATAAAATATTTAAAGTAGCATTGAGCCCAATTACATTAATTTTAAAAATTTATATTTTTTTCTTAACACTGATATCGGACGTATAAGTGATGCAAATAACAGTGTATATTAAGATAAGTTATAAATATCGAATGTCAAAAGGAAGTATATATAAGAGTGCATCTATACAGAACATTTATTATTGCATTTTTATGCACTTTAAATCAATGATTTCTAAAAACAATGCGAGCGTGAATATTGCTTATAAAATAATATAATACCATTTTTAAATATATTTATTTCTATTACAAGAAATTCAAGAACTGAGATGCTATTAAAATACTTTCAAAAAGTTTTGGATACGGCAAATATTTCGTTTCTGTTTGAAAGACCGAGCAGATGAAATATGTAATTCGTGTTACAGACACAAGATAAAAATTAAAATATCATATTTCTAAATAATTTTCAATTACATAGCTCCTTTGAAACTAAAATATATTTGCGATACTGTGACTCGCGAGGGGGGAAAACACAAAATATCTCTCTTTGGTTCCATAACAACCACCCAAACAAACAAATTCGATAAGGTGAAACTTCTCTTCGACTTCTACCTCTCAGACGATCTTCAAATACTGAAGAAAAAAAGCGCGGGAACGAATCACAGTTTGCATTGTTACCCATTGTTACGCATTTGTAAGGATACGCAGGGAGTCAGAGGAACAGCACGTGACTAGAGAAAGAACATCTTTATTATCCAAAAGCGTCTGGCGGACGCAAAAGATTCGCTCTTCAGGAGGAAGAACACCGCCGAATTTGAAAACTGCAGCTGTTTTCCAACTTCAAAAGCGCGCGAAAAAAAAATGTTAAGGGAACAAACGATTTACATCCGGATGAAATAGTCGCAGCAAAAATAAAACGGTTTAACTTTTTTGTGTTGTTTTATTTCTTTCTCAGAACTGCAATGCGCATTCTATAGGTTGGCGTGGTAATTTTTAAATATAGGTCTTTTGACATGGAGGTATAAAAAGGCGTTTTTTTAATTGCGTCCTACACTTCGCCCTTAGAAAAACGATGAATTGTTTGCCGTCCTTGAGTTAGATTTCATAACCTACGCTTTTCTTATCAAGGTGAAAACGACATAAAAAGTAAATGGCCAGATTATACTGACATAGGTTAAATAGGACGATCATTTCTAACACGCGAACTTTTTTAAACGGATTATAAATGGCTTGATTTCGAAAGGATCTTTGTTAATTCTGATTTCTCTAATATCTTCTATCTTACAGAGAATATACAATGGTATTAATTTTTGTTTAGAATTTATATATATATATATATATATAAAGGGAAAAAGTGGAAGTTTTATACTGGGAAAAATAAATGGTCCTCGTGTATTTTTTTCTGAAGCTATATCTCGAAAGCTATTTTAGAAGCTCTCCAGCAGCAATCTCGTGATTGAACCTCGCAGTGGATCAGATGCTTTAATGTTACACAGCTGGCCACCTAATATGGCCCCATGCGAATTCTCGATTTAGGGGATTGTAAAAGATAAATGTGCCACCATTGCCAACGAATTTATGTGAACTTAAACAAAAGATTTCTGTTGCTGTACTATCAATTACCACTGACACTTTCTAAAGCGTTCTGCAGGAAACTACATATCTAACTAACATTACACGTGCAACAAAAGAAAGCTATACCGAACACTTGTAAAGAGAACTTCTACATTTTCTGTTTCCATTCATGTATTACTTACCATTCTGAACCGTTAATTCATGAAAATATGGAATTTTGAATTCGGATGAATCATTTTGAATAATTCTGTATGTATACATATATGTATGTGCGTACGTGCGTGTAATAGTACGCGTAAAATAAAAGAAATTAAATGAAATTAATAAAAATAGAATTTAAAAACAGAATTTCTTACTGTACGTGACTCATAAAATAAATTCATAGACAGCGAATCTGATTATAGCACGTATAATTCCTCATTTCATACCGCTTTTGGATATTTCATGCACATGGCTTATGTCAAAAAACTATGCAATGAGAATTTCCAACGTATAAGATAAAGATCAGTTCTAAAAACATATTAAAAAAAAAGAACCTGTAGATGTTTTAAGCGAATGGTCCCTTTTCTAAGAAGAAACTATTTCGTAGAAAGCCATATAGCTAATTATGTACAAATATAACATTTACAAAATCCTTCATCTGGAGTTGTTGATCATACTTAAAATACCATGTTTCTCTTCCAACAGTTAGATCTAATGTAAATCAAATCTAGTTATTCACATCACCACTTATTAAAGATTGGGATGAAATGGGGGAAGAATTTTAGATCACAATGATGAATCGATATGATCAATAATCATTGATCATAGGTAATGAGAAAATTTATTGTAAATATCGATTTTTAATTTATGAATAATCGTCTCTAATTTGAAAAAACTTAACATTATGAATACTTAAATGCAAGATGCGTTTTTTTACCATTTCATTGTTAAAATACTAATTTAAGATTAATGATTGCGCATTTCTCAGGTCTATTGCTATTCAAGTTTTAAATAGCAGGAATTTTTCTCACACAAGATTTAGAGGAAAAAAATTAATAACAATGTATACATTAATTTTCAGGGGGGAAACGGGTATACACAGGGTACTTTTTTGTAATTTTTGGATATTCAAAAATGACTATAACATGTGCAGGGAAAAATTACCTCAGAAAGAGAAGGGATTAAAATAAATGTACTATGTAAGCAAAAATTGCATGAAAAAAGCTTTAAAATTTTGAATTGATATTTTAAATAATTAATTGTAACATAAATATTTAATGAGCTTTGAAGAATAGTTACTATAATCATAAGAATATGAATGAAATAGTTATATTTTTAACGGGGATAATTTTTTTCAACACGTTATGCACAAAATAATTGCTTACGTTGGTGGAAAATTAGTTTCATACATAATTATTTATACAATTGTTAGAAATGATTTTGATTTAAAGAAATTCAGAATTTAAAAATATTATTAAGTATCGAATTTCAACTGTCACTAAGAATGTGTTGTTTGCAATAAAATCCATCGACAGCAGATAAGTACTCATAATTATTTTTTGATACAAAATTAATTTCAATGAATGACGAGTAGTAAAAGAAATTAAGTCTAAAATCTCAACAAACAGCAAAAATTCATGACTGACTCATTTCTTATCGAACACATGTTGAATCATTTTAAATCTTTTTTAACTCTCTCTCTCTCTATTCATTTCCCTATTTATAGTTTTCAATACTACCACGTCGAATATATTCGTATGTTGCACACAATAAATTATTTTTGACCTTGAATAAAATATTTTTTCAAAGCAAAAAACTTAGCTGAGATATAATAGATAAATTTCTAAATTTATTAAAAAAAGCCAACTTTAGAAAAATATAAATTAAATAGCTTGAATTTCTCCTAATATATACATTTTTTTAAAAAAATCAAATAGAAAAACAATATTGTCTATCAAATAACTGTTTTATAAAATAATTTCCGATGAGAAAATGCCCAGGTATATTTTAAATGGAAATTTTCCCTTACTATTGCAATATGAATATTATATATATATATATACGTATATATAGATTAAGAATATAAGCTTAATTAATTCTATAAACAATGATTTTTGAATGAAACTGAGTACACGAATTTTACTGTGAATTTAGAACTACCATTAGATATTTCTTCATTTATGTCAATCAATTTCTTCTAATTCTTCGGGAAGATCACTTTTAGAGTCTTTACTGTAGGTGTGAAAAAATCTATAAAGTTAGTAAGCACGGGTGCTACCATTTGGCAGTTTTTAGAATTTGGGTTCAATAAGAATTCATAACTAATCCTTTTTAGATAGAGGTTCGTCTAATAATTCATTTCACTAAAAAAATAATTCATTTCCTAACAAGAAAGCCAAGAAACAAGAGCTCTAGAAACAAGAATGAAATTTATGGTAATTTATTTTATATGTACATTTTTATGTCATTTTAACCACACATTTAAGAAAACATTCCAATTTATGGTTGTAATAAAATCACTGTTTTCCAATTAAGAATGTTTATTCATTTTGATGAGAAAGAGAGGCAATAAGTATAAATCATTAAAATGGATAATGCAAGAGAGAGAATTTTACCTTACCATCGTTTTTATAGGTAGGGATTTCTCCAGATCACGTGATATAAGATGAAGGGATTCTGAGAGATTTTGCTGACGTCTGTCAGTCTCGTAGGGATTATTTCCGAAAGGTTTAAGGCTTTGGGAAAGTTGATTCAACGCATTTTAAGAGAGCGTGATCGCATAAATTAATGTGGACAATTTGGAATTTTGTGTCAGCACATATGGATTAACTCTTTGCTAACGGATTATAGAATGGGAAAAATTAGGAAATTAAATTAGAGAGAGTTTTATGCAATATCATTGCTTAAAACTGAAATACATATATTTTTTCAGAAAACTTACATTACAAAAAAGAACATGAAAAAAAAAAACTATGGATAAATTATATAATTATAGCAAGAAAAACAAAATAAAAATAATAAAAAAATTATTCACTTATGAATTACAAGAAATATAGATTCAATTAAGAGTGAAAAAAAATCATATAAAAATAAGCTAATCCATAGAAACTTCAAAACTTTTAACATCAATAGAATTTTCATGAAGACATAAGAGGCAAAACTGGAAATAAAATAACTTAAAAAAACTGTTTCTGTCTTCGGACAGTGATTAAACGTGTTTTATGGATCCAAACCATCTAACTCAGCAAATAACTTTATAAAATTCTTTCAAAAAAATTATAAATCAAAAGAACGAAGACACACAATCCAAAATTGAGCACTGAAATAAAATTATCCTAATAAGACATCATAATTCTTTGAGCCTCGTAATATCAATATATATAATATCCTTTCTCTCAGGTTAGTTATTTACTATTAATACCAGAGTGAATGTGCATTTTTAACAATACAAAAACTGTGTTAATGTGATGAATAATTTTCTAATGAAAGCTTCTCAAAATAATTTTTACTGCATTGATAATATCTAAATGTCATATGCATCAAACAATTCCAACATTTTACAAACCAAAGAATTTCTTCCAAAAGAAAAAAAAAAACTATATGCATAAATTATTTATAATTCAAATGCACCAGCACTCCCCTGTCACTGCAACAGAAAGAAACAAAACTCTGCAGGGAAAAAAAGACCCATCCAAAGCGTTTTCGGGTAAAAATGAATTAAGCCTCATATTTGCGCGTAATAAGAGTTAGTGAAGTCACTAGACGAGGAAGGCTAAAAACAAGTGATTTGGGGGTCACATGCTTCATGTCTATGCTTCCGGGTTGAGTTTCGTTTGACGGTCAGTCCGCTTCTCACTCAGCCCCGGGGAGGTTCGATCCTTTGCACCATCACTTGGCCGTTTAGCGCGTTTTGAAGAGCTGATTCCATTTAGTGTGTTCGCTTACACAAGAAATACTTAAAAGATAGCCATTATTTTCAGAGTTGAAAATTTGGCTGTTAAGACGAGACCAAGCTAATATTTTGCCTCCTTGTTTAAAGCATTATTTAAAATATTATATTCATATTTTTAGGGGGAAATTGAATTTTGATGTCTAGGTTCCAAAAAAAAAAAAAAAACATTTATCTTTCGTGCATTTTTTAAGGTAAAAAATTCGTAAAATACTATCTTTTGATCAACTGATTGATTATTAACATCGCACTTAGAAAACATCACAAAAGCTACCGGCGACGGACCTTGTAATTTAGAGCCTCTGTTAAACCGCGAGAACGACACCTGAGCTGGTACCTCCCTCTCAAGACTTTCCCACCACGCCGACTGGAGGATTTGGAGCCTCAACAGATTTAGCGTTCATCAGCCCAATAACACGACGCGTCTTTCGTGACATCAACACTCGAGCTCCCATCCTGACAGAAACAATGCAAGCCATAAGTTCGAGACCTTCACCACTAGGCTACCACGGTTCAATCGTCATTTGCCCATGGTTCAAAATTATAAAATCCGTTGCCAATACTTATACCATAACTCTGAAATGACGGTCATGAGAACTAAGCTCCGAACGAAAATTAACTTTCATGAAAATAAATTTAATTGATCAGGAATATTATAAAATTGTTACCCTAAATATATAGTAGTATATATATTAAATTACATTTAAAAAAAAATTTAAGACGATAAATCAAGCGCAAATTCCGTAATAACCACTTCAGGCATTGTTTTTGGAATCGCACTGAAAAACGAGTTCATTTTTACAGTCTAATTCTAAAATTTAACGCGAATATTAAATTCTGCGCTCGAAATTAAAATTAAATTAGGAGATAAGATGAAATTACTCACCCGTTTTTTTTCTCTGTATATGAAAATAAATTAAAGAGATGCGTTATTTATTAAGAAATTCACTTTTATGATGTGACATGAAGAGTTGAAAAATGAACTATTGTATCAAGTTCTGTATTCAGTATTTAGTGTCAACTTCGCTTTAGCTTTTTTTTATATAGGGTTAAATAGTTTTTAGTTATTTTCATTAGGCAACACAGGTTATTTCACATAACAGTATTACATCCTTAAAGGCTAAACAAATAGTACATTTTTATTTACTTTTTCTATCAATGCAAAATAATGATATACGCTTATTTATGCATAAAGGTATTACTATTTGAGACTTTAATGTATAAGTCACCATCGCTATTTTAAAAAAAGTTGTAAAATGTTTAATTTATTGATTACTATATTTACTCACCCAAAATGAACTTTAAAAAAAGCACATCAAGTTCATGCTGAAGTTTAAACGAAACAACAATTTTATATTCTTAAATTTTACTAAATAAAATCTTTCGTCATGAGTTGTGTATATAAATAATTATATAATTTTCAATATTATAAAGTATAGGACAAAATTTTCTTCTATGTTCAGAAACAATTATGCGAGCGTAATATCTAACTACTGGTCCCGAGAATAATAATTTAATGCTTTGCAATAAAATTGCTTGTTTTCGGTCTTATAAGAAATTAAAATTAATCATCATTAGATAATAGGTGTTCTAATTATAGAAAATGTGTTCTTTCTGTAGAATATTGTTAACGTATGTCATCAAGATTATTGAAATTCTGTGCTCGCATTTTTTAATCTTAAGTTTTAAAAATAACAGAACAACTTAATTCATTGTATCTTTTGATTTCGAATATTAAAACCTATAACTTGCAAAATATTAGGTTAACACGTGCTTTTAAAACATCAACAAAAGTCGAATTTGAAATTAATTCCTGGTTTAAATGGATTCGAGCAAATTAAAACATCCATTAAACCGGCTGTTGGATATTATAAATTCTTTCGTTTATTAACTCGAATCTTTTGTAATTCACAGTTTATTTAAAGCTAAACTTCTAATGTTTAAGCTGTCGAATAAAATCCAAAAAAATTATTTTCCACTTTAAAGATAATTTCTATAATTATATCTTTTAAAAATTATTATATCAACAAAAGTATTTTTTTAAATTTCTTCTACTTTTTTTTTTTTTGCATTTTACTATTTTTCAAACTGTTCCTGGTTTTTCAACCAAGAGAACCTCATTATAAGACAGATTTTACAATTATGAGATGAAATTAGGTCAAATTTTTTCAGTAGTTTTTGATAAACTTATAATCAAGAAGTCGGCTATTCCTAACAAGGAAAATTACTGTTTTCAAACGAAGAATGATGATAAGAATTGAGAACTCTCGCCACCGATCAAAGGCAATCTACAAACCACTTTGAATGTACAAACATCAATTATATCTTTAATTAATATGATTATATACATACTTTTTCAAATGATATGACAGATTCATCATTTCTTTTTGATACTTGCATAATGTCTCTAGTAAAAGCATGTTTTCTTGACAAGCTACAGTCAACGAAACAATAGCGTAGCATAGTGTTCCTGTAACCGTAACCCTAGGCGTAAGTAAGTAATCAGTTTGAAAGTGTTACGAGAGGATATCTGAAAAGAAACAGAAATAAAACCTCTACTGCAAGACAGTTTCCCTAAAAGACTATTCCGAGCACTTATACGAAAATCAACAAACAAAATATGTATGATCAAAGGTCGTCCATGGGGATAAATGAGAATAGTAACTACATTACTAGCAATAAAAATAGTTACTACCATCTTAGAACATTACCGCCATGCTTCCTAAATAATAATTGCTTCCTAAAGATAGTAAAAGTTGAGTTAACACATGGATCAATAAGTCCCGAGACTGTGCGGTCGTTTTTTTTTGCGATTACCTCCTTCAAACGCACCAGCAAGTCAATATAATAATCACTGTTGATCGATTTACCTTTTTCGAGGTAGTCAATGAAAATCACACCATGCGTATCCCAAAAAACTGACGCCATGACTTTGCCAGCTGACTGCTGCGTTTTCGGACGGCTTTCGCCAGCTGTGCGCCACTGCCGCTTCGACTCTGGAGTGTAGTGATGTATCCATGTTTCGTCCATGGTCACGTAACGACGCAAGAAATCTTTTTTGTTGCGAGTAAAAAGCGATAAACAGCTTTCTGAATCATCGACTCGTTGCTGTTTTTGTTCCATCGAAAGCAATCGCGGCACCCACTTGGAAAAAACCTTTTTCATGCTCAATTTTTCATGAAGGATAGTAAATACACTTCCATATGATATCTGTGTCATCTCAGCAATCTCACGGAGCTTCACTTTACGATCTTTCATTATAATTTTTGTCACTTCACTCACATTTTCCGGTGTAACGGCTTCCACAGATCTACCCGAGCGTTCCGCGTCATTTGTGTCGGTACGACCACGTTTAAACTCGGCAAACCACCGACAAATCGTTGCTTTTGATGGACAAGAGTCCAGGTAACATTTTTCAATCCATTGTTTCGCTTGCACGGTGTTTTTACCCATTAAAAAACAATGTTTTATCAGAACACGAAACTCGGTTTTTTCCATGTTTTAAACAAACTACAAAACGACTTTACTCCAACCTCAATAACTCAGCTGTTTCTGGTCCGATCGACTTAAAATTTTGACACGTTTCAAGCAAAGGTTAGTACTCTAGAAAGATCTGGTTACTGGTTTACTACGAGCGCCATCTCTGGGTTAGTCTCAGAACTTATTGATCCATGTGTTATTAGAAGATTAACACAATATTATTCTTTTTCAATTTGGGTGATATTCACTTGCCAAAAAAACACATAACAGCAATAAAATATTTTAAAGAGACCAGCTCTGAGCATTTTTGACTATTACTAAGGCTTAGATAATATTTTTCTGTTCTCGAATATATCCTCAACAAGTAATTTTCCTCCGAAGTGAAAAGAAGATATTCAAATATTATTTGCCTTATACTGGAAAATAAATCATGTCTAGGTTAAAATGGCGATATGATAAAATCTAAAAGATTTTCCTACAACAAAACTAAGTAAATGGATTTGATTTCTCGTCAATTCATAATTATATCGCTTTCTTAACTTTTTTACTGCACATGCAAGTCCCCGATTTATTAAGGTCCACGGTAGTCGAGTGGTCATAATCGAGAGATTGTAACCAGCACTGTCACGTCGAGCCGAGTGTTCACTTCTTATTCCACCGAAATTTGTCGCGCGAAAATAAGGAGAAATGCTACTCATTAAATGGAATTGAACCTCCAAAGCTTTTCGCGGAGAAAAAGTTAGAAAAGTGAAGTCTTGGTTCAAGCGCGCTCATCGGCCGTGATCCTAAATTACAATGTCCGTCGCCAATAGTATTCGTGTCGCTCTGACGCGACTTTTATATTAAACAATATTTTTACACAAATTTACCAATAAATCTGAAACGGGCTCTCACACGCATTTTCCTTTCACTAGGATACTTTACTATGCTATATGAATTTGGAACCTCGCCTTGAGAAAGAACCGCGAATTTTGTAAATTAGCACTATTATTTAAGAGGTGTAGTGAATCATATAGAGGGATTGGAAGCGTTAGAAATAAGAGGAGATAGAGGTATTTGTGAGATTTATGAGCATACTACAAGATATGGCTATTAAATTCGATACTGACGCTGTTACAGATGAGTACGCATGCGCCAAATGCCAACGACCGATAACGGTTTAACGCGAAACTTTCTCTTTCGAATGCAATACATCTAGCCTCTGTAAACAAATCTATATAGCCATAGCCTTCGTTCGCATTAGGGGGGGGGGGTTCGCCGGAAAAATAAGTGAGCAACGAATTGTTGTGAAATTTCACAGGAAACTTGGAAAAACCGCTTCTGAAACTTATGATTTTTTTGAAAGATGTGTATGGCAATGAATGTTTATAGCGTGCACTTATTTTTGAGTTGTTTAAGCCTTTTCATTATTAAGAAGATGTTGAAAAGGATTCACACCTAAGTCGCCCTTTCACGTAAAAATGGATGACAATATCGAAGAAACTCAGTAATCTGGTTCGATCTGACCGTCGGTTAAGTATTCATGCGATTGCTGAGACTGTAGGAATTGACAAAGAATACATACACAAGATAATGCGCCGGCTCATTCCGCATTATCTGTCAAGCGGTTTCTAGCCAAGTACCGCATCCCAGAGTTAGATCATCTGCGTAATTTGCCGGATCTTGAGCCATGCGACTTCTATCCATTTCCTAAGGTGAAATCTGCACTAAAGGGAATAAGATTCGAGTCAGTTGAAACTGTGAAAGAAAAAGCAGCACGCGTCCTAAAGGAGCTGACAAAAGAAGACTTCCAGCACTGTTTCGAACAATGGAAGATTTGCATGGAGCGTTGTGAGGTAGACGAGGGACGTATATTGTAGTCAATAATAAATAAATACGTATGGAATCAAAATAAAATGCTTCACGGCATCAATCTCGTTATTTAACAAACACACCTCGTATAGGTGCAAATCAAGGGTGAGGTGATATTCTGAGAATGAATACCTCACTCGGATTCTGATACTAGAAGTCCACTGGACTCAGATCTAGTTAAAGCAAGGATTATTCATGATAAGTAAAATTATCGATTACAATATTTGGTTCAGAGCGGTATCAAGCAAACGCTCCACATTAATAAATAATTCTGATTTTGTTCATTCTTCGATAGAATAAAGCGAATAAGGATTATCTTCATCAGTTATTTATTCTATCACGATGTCTCTTACCATAACAATGAATAGTTCGTTACAAATCGAATAACACTAGATTCAAGAAATTTCAAGGACGCATACTTACACTTTATATGAATTTTTAAGAAAGTCTAATTAATACGGAGATTGCTGGACATATTAATTAGGGACACCGTATGATAAATGATGCGTCAACTCTAATATCGGCTTTCTCCTTTAACCATGGCTTAAAATGACGAGCTACATCAGCAGCAGCCCAAGTATTGCTAATGTAAGAAGCTAATAAAAAACCCAACATATCAATGATAACATTCTTTTTCCTTAAAGAAATTCTTAACATTACTATAAATAATCATATAAAGGGATATTTAAATTTTTTTAATCATAGTCACACAAGTAATTCATTAGATTTAGGATCGTATCTTTTGGATGCATTGGAAGTTGTAGAATATCTGGCGCAGTCGATTCAATTCCAACAAATGTCCTTAAATCACTCGTTTCTTAAATAGTTGTAGACCTTTACCAACAATACCATTATACATTAAAATAAAATCCCAGATGTTTAAATTCTTAATTGATTGATCAGTTAACACCGAAACACAAACGAAATGATATCACAATGTCACGAAATACTCAAGCACTATATTCAACTAAGTATATCATTTTGCAGTCTGAATTTCGCATCGAAAAGGTAAACTGATGTAAATACAGTGCAAAATAACAAAAGATATAATCGTATTTTGAAAAAATGTAACTCTCAAAACAAAATTTCACAAAATCATCAAAATATTGTAAAATATAGAGTTTTTGATAACAGAATAGATGTAGAGCATCAGTTAACGAATGATAAATGCAATCAGGAAATTGTTTCACTCACTGAATACGGCCTTAAAGTACAAAATAACAACAATGCAATAAAGAACTTCAGTTAAATATTAAATTAAGTGCATTATTAGATAAGTAACAAAAAAAAACCATTTTACAGTCAGTAACGTTATTCCAGTGCATGATCTATAACGCGAAGAGTAATTTATAGCATCAGGAGACACGCGGATAATTTGTGTCCGGGAATCAGAAATTATTTGATTCACACAACGGACTTAATAAATATATATCAAGGCTTTTTTAAAATAGTATTCTTGCATTAAAATTTTTAGCTCTCTGGTACAGTTTTATAATGAATAGCAGCGAGAGGATTACACTTCAATAATCTATAGGAATTTTTCCAATTTTGATCGAAAAATTGTAGTTTAACACAAAAAAAAATAGTGAACGTTGAGATATTTACTGTTCCTAGATTGATTTCTCTGAAATTTATTTAAGGAAAACTATTTTTTCGAAGCATCTGAAAGCACTATGTTCAGACAGAATTTGGGAATTTGGTTAGTATAAAATTCCCCTAGACATCTCTTACAATCACAATAATATGCTTTTCAAACACAATAGATGCTTTCTTAACCAGCCTTTACGGGAATAGGGCTTGGCAAAATAACAAAATGGCTACTTAAACTGAATGTACATAACATAACGCTAAGATAGTTCACTGTAAAAAAAGAGGAAAGGGAATATCACAATAATACTAACTGACATGTGTTTTTTAAATTAACCCACCATAAATCACATTTATTAAAGTACACATTTATAGAACATTGAATTCCAGAAAATATTTATTCCAATCATGCCCTCAAACGTTTTAAAAACACTTTCTAGACACACAAACGTAAAGAAACAAAAAGTTACAAGTTCCCACGACATGTGAACTACATTTTTATCACACCATTTCGTTTCTTTTAATTTCAAATGCTATTAAAGTACACCGATGTTGAAGCAAAAGCGTCACTTAAATGACATCAAATTAAATATGGCACATCCTATAAATCCAAAGATTTAAATGCAGCAAGAACTATTTCAGGTTTCCACGATAACAAAAAAAATATATGTAAAGATATGAAAAACTAGTTTAGTAATTGCAACGAAATGACAACACAGACAAGTGAAAACAACGTTCATAGTCATAGAAAATAAAATTCACCTTGAATAACAATCGTTACACACATAATAACATTTATATCACTTTCATAGCATAGAGATTCTTGCCCTGATCCATCCAAATTATTCATGCTTATCTATCAACGAAAACGTGACTGAAGTACGTGTCTTCAACCACTAACCTCAAATCTCGAGACACTTTATATGTTATCCAATAAATATAAAGGAATAAAATGAAATTCGAATTTTTATCATTTGAATGTACGAATGTAATGAACGACGAATAAAAGAATTCAACGCGTTGTTTATTACATGAGACGCTGCCGACTTCGGCGCCATTTGGCATCCGGTAACCTGTGCAATGTTTTGACAAATTTCTTATTCGATTTTTTTTTTTTTTTTCCGGATTTTTTTCTCACCTGCAATTCACGTAGCCTTAAGGGGACCGAACAATACAGAATCAAATCGATTCGAGGAAACTAGTTTTAGGTTGGTTTTTTCTTCACTTCCTTTTTCTCATGATAGAAAAACTATTTTTACTGCATCCCAGGTACACTCACTAACCCATCTTGCGTTCGAAGTAAACTTGCAATTACTCTGGAAGTTCACAGTACAGTTGAGACATCTTACGCAACAAATAAGAATTGTTTTACAGCTCTCGGGTGCAATGGATCTGCAATACATAACCTATGATTGTATTAAAAAACAACGGTATTCTATGTATCTATACAAAATAGATTTTTGAAACGATACAACGTAAATTATTGTCAAAGAGTAGAAGGTTGTTTATATTTATATCCTATGTTTATTTACAAACATCGCAATATTTAAAAAAAATATTGAATATGATTTAATTACTCGTAGAAGTTAAAATAAACATTAATATAGAACTTTAAATAAACATTAACATAGAACTTTAAATAAATATTAACATAGAACTTTAAATAAACATTAATATAGAACTTTAAATAAACATTAACATAGAATTTTAAATAAACTTTAATACAGAACTTTAAATAAACATTAATATAGAACTTTAAATAAACAATAATATTTTTTTCTTTTAAATTAATACTCGTGTATCACATTTTTTCTACGATTTTCAAAGATAATTTTAGCCGTATTTCAATGATTCTTTTGTAAGTTCTTCCGGTCTTTAAAAAATATTCTAAAATATTTTTAAGAATCGGAGAGAAAATGTAATTCCGCAGAAACCTTCATTAGTTTTCGCTCTTCCAGGTGCACTTTTTTTTTGCATTCAAATAGGTTGAATAACAAAGATTTGAGGACGATATTAAAAACAAAATAGCTTATAATACAAATTATTATTGATAGTTTATTCTTATATAATTAATATGTGCTACTAAAGTAAGAACATTAACAAATTACTTATTAAGTATACAATTATTTTAAGCGATTTTTTTTTATTGAATAACAAACAACGTCCCTGTGTACCACTAAGTGTCACACAGGGCTTACAGAAGTAAGTATAAAACAGTATATTACAGTAGACAAAAACAACAAAAACATGTGACTAAACAACGTACATACAAAAATTAAGAAGGATTATAAATATCTTCAATATATTTGATAAAAAGAATAAAAGAACTTTTACTAGAAATTAAATTACTAAAATTTGGAGGCCAGTCAATGTTTAATTTTTTCAAAGCTAATTTAAGAATATTTCTCTGTGAGACAAATTTTGAACATAGAAACAGAATGTGCTCATTGTCCTCATCACCTCCGGCGCTGCAGTTGCAAATTGTATTCGAACTTAAATTGAATCTATTCAGATAGTTTTTAAAGTTACCGTGACCTGTTAGAAATTGCGTGATTTTAAAGCTAGTGAAGAAGTGATGGCAAGACATTCTTATATTGACGTCTGGAAAAAATCTTTTCGTGGTGCTTGCTGTATTTGATTTAATATATATTTCGTTCCATGATTTCAGAACACTTTCCCTCATAATCTTTTTAAAATAGGATTGAGGAATATTAACTTTAAGATCAGTTTCGTGGCAGTCTTTGTCAAAAAGTAAGTCCTTTCGTTGCCATAAATATTTTAAGTGATTAAGAACATATTTATTACATAAATTTAATATTTGAACACTACCCATTCAATTGTCTCGCAGTTCTAATAACAGATCATTCGTCGTTTAAGAATATTTATAATTACAAAAAGCTGCAAAATTTCTATTTATTCAACGAAGGGAACAACGTCAGAACGTGAAACTGTCGATGTTGTATGGGTGCCCTTATTTTTGGAAGCAAATCAAAGCGACATGCATTTCTAAGTCCTCACCAAAAATCCCGTGAGTCATACCGCTCGTATAGACACATCCATTACATTTCATTTCCTAAAAATGAAGCTTCAACTAATTGTACAGAAGGGCGGTTGTGTTTCTGACGATTATTCAAGAACTGCAATGCACTTTCCACAAATTTTACCAGAATGAAAATCATTTTTAGAAAAATTATTTTTAATGCTTTTAACGTTTACCTTTCAGGTATCAGTAGTCTGGTTCAGAGGTTAAAGGATAATTTAGATTATTTGTATACCATTAGGGCTTCGTTGGCTTACATAAAATTAAATAATAGGCTATTGTTAAAAAAATGTAGTAAAATACATGTATAACGACAATATTTCGCAAAAAATATATAAACAAATAATATTAAAAAAAAAATCTAAAATTAAATAAGGTTACTTACAATAAAATTTGATTTAAAAAATACATGTACATTTAGAATATTTAACAAAATTCAAATTGCAGAAGAAAATCCGCGTAATTCGCAGTTTTACCATGGCTCCATTTTTAATAGATTATGATAAATCTTTCTTCAGATAGTATCAGAACTTCCTATTAAGTGGAGACAATAATATTTTTTTTTTCTTTCTGTTTTATATACCGTGGTATAAACATGCCATGGAGATCCAATTTGCAACAGCAAACTTATTCTCCGAATGTGAGAGAGATTAGAAACAAGAAAAAGGAAAGAATCAAATAGCACTTTCGCACTGAAAAACGAGTAAAAAAAGAGCAGGGACAGAGTAGGAATTTTTTACGAAATCAGAACCAGCAAGTCTCCTGATTGTAAAATGCAGACGCTAACTTTCGTAACGTAAGAGAGAAGATAAGAAACCCGATTAAATGGAGATGAACAAAAATTGTCTTTCAGACGCATCCTTTGAAATTTTTGAGGCTAATAGAGAGTAGACATTTTTTAATAATTTTTATTTATTTATTTATTTTAATTATTATTAATTAATTTATTATTTTATTACTTATCATTTTATTATTTATTAATCATTTTATTACTTATCATTTTATTATTTATTTATTCTTTTATTACTTATCATTTTATTATTTATTTATTATTTTATTACTTAT
>BMAW01064378.1:167772-180564 GCA_019974015.1 Nephila pilipes | reverse complement strand
TATCATTTTATTATTTATTTATTATTTTATTACTTATCATTTTATTACTTATCATTTCATTATTTATTATTTTATTACTTATCATTTTATTATTTATTATCTTATTATTTAATATTTTATTTATCTATTATTTGTACTTTTTATTTATTTATTTTAATTTTTATTATTTATTTATTATTTTATTACTTATCATTTCATTATTTATTATTTTATTACTTATCATTTTATTATTTAATATTTTCTATCTATTATTTGTACTTTTTATTTATTTATTTTTATTTAAATGTTTGGATTAGATATGAATAATCATTTCTCGAAAATTGAAATGCTACATTTTGGATTTAGTGGTAGTGCTTAGTGGTTGTGATATCAAGCAGATAGAAAAGGAAAAAAGTTCGTATTTAACAACGTGATCCATTATCTTTATGTGTATAGATGGTATCAATAGAGATCTTTTTTTAATGTAAGGAACAATTGCAGAGATACTCATGTGAGTTATTTTTGTTCGCTACCAAATAACTTTACTTCTTTAGAAAGTTAAAAATAAATTTATAAGTATTTAATACATATGCTTGTATTATATATGTATATTATTATAAATATAAGTATAATATATATGTATATATTTATCATATAAAAATATGTATAATCATGAAAATCAAAAGACATCTTTCTAATCGAAAAAAATTATTATTCATTCAAAAAGTAACATATGTTCTTCCCATATGCTGCAGGTTCTCTTCTTGTAGTTTATCCCTTAAATACCCCAGCTATGAATAAACGGTTTGCTGAGAGAGGTATTATATTATTTAAATAAAAGTCATCAAAGAGGAAATAAACAAATAAATAATCCTATGCAAAAAATTTTCAAAAAAATCCGTAATCAGAATAAAATGTATTTGAAATAAATATCAATACTAACATCTAAGACTATCAGTCAATCCTGAAAAGTAGAAACAAACGAGATAGCGTCCAGTTTCTTTTACATTTCTTTTAAACTGTATGAATAGAAAGCATAAAGATTTTATAACAATGAAATTTTTGGTTGAAACATAATAAAATAAAAATAAAATTCTGAAATGTAGTGTTTTTCAATGTATATCAATATGATGAAAATAAACCTAAAAATTGTACTTACAACTAATCGCTTAATGTAAAATACTTATCACATTTTAATCCATACTACTGACCTCGTGAAATGCATACAATATAATCGGATTTGACATTTTTCCGGGAAATGGATGTAGTTTTGAATGACCGCCTTTCACACTTCATCCATTGAATACCTTGTCGTTCACCGTACACATTTCCTCGGTACCTTTTTTTTCTTGCAATCTGCCCTTTTTCATTGAATGAGATATGAAACATTATAAAAAAAATCTCTACCAATAGTTCAGCTGTTCTCAAGTTTTATTATGATTGTATATAATTATCTTACCCAAAAATTCTTTTTTGGTAAATATCTCGTTACTAAGGTGATTAATTTTTTTTACAGTGAAGAAGAGGACGAAACAAATGTAAGAAAAAAGAATGGCGTAAACAAATGAAATATTTTATTAATTCAAACAAAAAAAATACACTAATTACGTTACATCCCCTTTAATTATTTAATTAAACGAGTATTTCTCCATTGAATAAATATTTTTGTCAATATATCATTTTCTAACAATATATTGGAAATTTCAGAGTAAGAAATATCCTTCATATTGAATTTTACGGTAAGTGCTGCAGCTAGAGTATCAACATTCAATCTTGACTTTTCACTAGTCCAAAAATCATTACCAATTGAAAAAAAAAAAAAAAAAAACTCTTTTAACTGCTGCATTAGTTCAGAGGAAGCACAACATAAATTCAACAAGAATAACTAAATTTTCATATGGAATGTGTTTCTTTTTGGAATGGTTAAATATTTCCGCACATCTTTTATCAATTTCAAAATGTTGATTTTCCTGTTATTCTAATTATCAGAATTTAAATTTACATTATGTCTTCTAATTTCTCCAAACATACAATTGTCGTCGATTTTAATATCAAACATTTCTTTCTATTAAAACTCAATATATTTTTCAATATCTGCCCAATTTACTTTCGATAAACTGAAAAAACACCATTGAAAACTATTATTTCCTGCGATATTTGTTTGAGACAAATTGGAAAGATGTTTGGTAAAAGTTCTGCATTTCTTTGGTGTACTCTTCCGTTCTACCCGGATTTGATTCCTCTAAGTTTGACAATTTTCTTTTTATTATTAAAGGAATAAAAAAAATTTCAAATCTTGATTTATATTGAAGGACAAAATCGTTCAAAATAAGACTAACTTCTGTAGCTGTAAGATTTTCACCTTCAATCTTTCGAATTGTTTTGTGGAAAATAGATGCCTAATTATGCACAAAAAATACAATAATATCTCCGATAATTCATAATTGAAAAAGATTCCCGAATTTTCGGACAATGGTCTAAACTTAAAAAATACGAACGTAGATCCTCAAATAATTGTAAAACACACTCTCTATAGCAGATGTTAAGAGCGATCCATCTAACTTTTGAATATCCTGAAAGTTTTTTATACTCAACATTTGCGTAACAGTTTGTCGCGGCATCTCTGAATAGAGATAAACAAATTAGTTTTAAGATATCGAAAAGGGAGACAGGAAGGACGATTCTATTCAAGGAAGGACAGATCCTACAAAAGAAAGATTGCCCTCTCTATAGGAGGACGATTGGTCACCTTATCGTTAAACTTCTAATCTAATAAGTATCGAATAAAAACACCCGCTATTTAATAAGATCATATTCAGATACCTTCAAATGGACTTTTAAAAAGCATATACCTCGTATTGAAAAGTCGTTTATTGTTTTGCGTACTAATTTCACAATCATTCCATTCCTATTCAGTTTAAACAGCATTTATCAACCGGTATTAAGGGTACGTGAGCTTAAAAAAAAAAGAACAAAATAATAATTAAAAATAGATAGATATTTCTATAAAGACTATCAGCAGTAGCATTGTTAATTCCTATAAAGGACTAATTCATGCAGCTAGGCATACGGTAACCTCTCAGGAACGAGCCTCTTCAATGGCGGAAAGCAAATCTTGAAAGTTTCGGGGCTCGTCAAGGTGACGTATGCAGTGAACTTTTTAAAAAAACCATTGTGTATTTGTTACCATATGCTAGGACGGAGTTTTTTGAGCAGGGAGGAGGGGTTCCCATATGCTTACATGAAAAATAGATATAGAAGCAGATTGAAAGCAGCTCCGGATTTCCGATTATATGTACTCGTATCTCCTCTCTTTTGAACCAAATTTTTAAAAATTGCGAGATTAAATGCAGTTCCAAATATTTCCTTAATTTTTCTTTCCCCCCCCCTAACCATTGAGTTAATTTGTTCTTTTCTTAAAAAATAAAAATAAAAACTATACATTGAAAGAATAGATGAATTAATTAAGTTCAACATACCCCTTTTTTTAGAGAAGTTTCCGGAATTTCTAATGGGTGAAACAGATTATTGGGAGGGAGGTGACTCTGGAGGATTCTTGGACGCAGAAAGAAATCTAACAAACTCGGGGTATGCGGAGTAAAAATGTCGAAAGTCACTGATTTAAGACAACAGCAGAAAGTAGCAGCCAATCCAAAAATTAGATCATTCCTATGTTGCGTGAGAGCAACATCGCACCGTGATTGCTGTCTTATAATAATGAGCTAATTAATTGCTTAAAAACGACCCATAAAATACTCAGAAGAATTGTGAATAACCTAACTAAAAAGTCTACGAAATGATTTAAAATACAACAAATTAATAAAAGTACGGATTAATAAAAAAAAATTCTACACGATGTTATCTATTCTATTACCATTCATTATTTTTTTCTTGTGTCGTTACGTAAAGGCACGTGCGTGCGTGAGCTCTTCATTAATTATTCAAAGCATATAAAATTTCGGATAGGAAAAAATGTGTGATTATACTGTACGCAATTCTTAGGAAGAGATATTTTCTTCAAATGCATTACTTACATACATGGAAAATACGTAGCATATTATCAAAACATACCTTAAAAATTGCAACTGAAAATTTTAAAAATATATCGTTACGAGTTCGCAAGTAATTTTAAGATATATTTTCGAAATTTCATGATTAAAAATATATTTCATTCCAAAATTTGAATATTTAGAATTTAAGTTCATGCACCAGCTTGACAACAAATCAGACGCAAAGGGCCTCATTCGGTCGTAAATTTTCCAGGAGTTTACAACAAACTCAATTGCGTGTGACTCAGAAAACTTCCATGTTATTCAAAAAAGAAATCAGGTGAAAATAAAAATACACAATACTTTCATCCTCACTTTAGAGAACGAAAATTTATATTCTATAATTAGCCTACAGAATTTTGTCAGAAGATCAAAAGAAAATAAAACCAAGACCACAAACAAATAAATTGAAGAAGAAAATAAGCTTAATATTTAGTAAATAAACGGTATTAGAAACGCTTCACTTTTTTAAACAAAATGTCTATCTCTCGTTGATTTTAAGGTTGGTTTTCATTCAGTAACATTTCAATTTTCTGTTTATTAATATTCGTCAGTTAAAAAAATAATAATTCCAAAACTCACGACTGCCTTGGCAACAAATTCAAAATACTGGTTCGTGGAACGTAACACTGCCACTAATATACCGTCTTGAAATGAAATATAAATACAACATATACATCTTGAATAATACTTGAATGCTTTAAAAATGCTTAAATGCATTTGAAAAAATTGGACTTCTAAAACTTACGACAGAAGTATCACATCCATAAATTTATATTTAAAAAGAAATGGTAGATGCTGTGATATATTCAATTTTTAAAAACAAACGATTTAATCTTAATGTGATACTTTTTTTTAAAATATTATCTGTTCAACTTTTTAAAAGCAAACGATTTAAACTTAAAGTGATACCTTTTTCAATATTCTTTATTAAGATATTATTTTTTTAAATGTTTAAAGATGTTACAAAGAAATAAAATGATGCTATTGGCAACACCAGATCATATTTTTGATTTTTAGAAAATTTAATGGCAACGAGCATAAGAATTAGAATAGAGTTTGGCTCAAAGATGTGAAGACGAACGTTGAAAAATTGTGCTTGTGGAAATTGTGTATCTAATTTATGTTTGAAAAGATGTGCGCAAATAAATGTGATGTCCTGAAAATAAGTCACCTTTATTAATAGTCTGCAATACAGTACAATACGTTTCAGAATTATTAAGTTTATAAAATTTCTTCCAAGAGCTAGCATTTAAGCCTGCATTTTGCATGCGCGTTAAACCAAAAATGTCCTAAATACACGCTTTCATTATCATGAATTTTTAGAACATTTTAAACAATAAAAGGTATTTTTCATGTCGATTTTCATCAATTATACTTCATGCAAAGATATTCTTATTTGCTACTAGTATTTTTTTTATAAATAGTTATTCTTTTTTTTTTTTCACCTTCGTAAGTGATACTTCTCATATGGAAAGTTTTTAGTCTTTAAAACAATGTGCGATTTTTTTACAATCAGGAATAATAAAATAAATATTCGATATATAAGTTTTCAACTTTTTCTACAAGAGTTTTCTCATACAAATACTAATATAATTGAAATTTCTTTTCTAAATTATATTATTTTCGTCTAAAAATATATCTAATATTATTGTGCAAAACTTGTTACCTTCATAATGTAGTCTCGATTAAAAAGTCTTTCTGCAAGCAAAAATTCAATAGCAACTGATGAAATAAATAATTTAACGAATTACATGCAATCGATATCATGAAAAAGAGATCTTCCTTTCTTTTAGGAGTTAATAAATATGAATTTTTCACGATGTAATATTATTAACAAGGACATAACAAAAACAATCTGTGGATCGTACATCATTTTACGTCTTGTAGGAATGTAAATTAGCATGCAATTTCAACCAAACATGTCTAATTTCATAAACATTTTTAATAAATAGTAACTCTGCTGTTGTTTTGTAAAACGGATCAAACCGTGACAAAACAAATTTAGCTCATTTTTTTAGATCTCGATATATATATACAATATAACTTTCTGAAGTCGGATTGAGAAAGTGATTGTTTATTAACATCGCAATGAGAAGCATTACGATGACTATTGGCGACGGAACTCATAATTTTAAACCTCAGTCAAGTGACGAGAATGATACCTGAGCTGGCACTATTAGGAACCAGAGTAGGTACGGGATATTAGATACACAGGATAAACGGAGAATTGGATAAAATAAAATAGAACAGAACATTCTTTCAGAAAATCATCTTAATATTGAACAAAACAATATGAATCATATTTACAGGAGATAAAGACGTCTATTATGTAAACAATATTCCATTTCGACTATGTGAAAATATATGTCCTTTGTCACTGGTGATAAGTTGTGTAATTAATGTTTTGTTGACTTTGCACGGAATATTTGTTGTCTACCGCGTCCCTATACATAAAAGTATTGTACAAAAATCAAATATTATGGAAATTCGCAGATCGCTTCTCTTTTTAAAATTTCAAAAAATTCTTCTAGCAGAGACAAATCCAGGTTATATGGAGATCCGAATTAAAGGAGTTCCAACTTCACGAGGTTCTGTTGTATTTGAGTTTAATAATTTTTTTATTCTACAATTATATGAAAAAAACTAAGGTTTTCCAAACGTCTTTTAATACATCAAAAGCGAAGAGTTAATTTATAAATTGTTAAGCAAAAGGTACTTTGATACTCAAGATTATTTTATATTAATCAAATTTTTATTCGAATGATACATGATAAAAATGAAAAACCAAGCACTGTGACAGAACGGAAGTAAATATTTCGAAGCATATAGCAGTAACTAAAAAAAAAAAAAAAAAAAAGCAACGACGATTTCTTTACTACCATTTTCTAAGTCATCCGAAGATCTTCGCTGTCTTGTTTGAATTGCACCTCGTTATACTGAAAGGGAATCAATCATCATCAACATATTCAATCATCATCATCATTGGCACGACACAGCCCTCTATTGGGATTCGACTGTTTGCAAGAGCTTTTTTTTCTCTCATAACATCTCGTTAGTACATATAACAGTCAAAAGTTCCCTTCATTTTTTACTGAATGAATATATTCTGATCAACACAGTAATAATAGCATAATATTGATATTATTGGCCCAATATTCCCTAATGTTGATAAAATATAATTTTTCTGATTTTTATCTACATTCATGCTTTAATATGCATCAAACATGATTCCTCTTAGCTGTTTAGGTATATAATTTATATGGCGTTATATTAAATTTTTTTAACTTAAGATACTAACTAGAGTCTAATCGATTACCGACTCCGGCCAGTTATTCAAATTCGAGTTGTTCTTTTTGCGCTCACACAACTTCACTCACAGTGCCTTCATTATTATTAAAATGAATTATCCGAAGGTGATAAGGACAGCTGCACACTCGAAATTACTCATTTTTCAGATCAAATATTTTTCAGGATTTGCTGAAATCATCGTCCAACAGCCGAATGTTTAGTGATAACGTGCAGAGATTCGCAATGTTCCATTAAAATAAATATGAAAGAACTTTGAATACTGTTCACCCTCGCGGTACCTTCATAATTTGTAAAGCGAGGTAATTTAATGAGGTGAGGTAGTAAATCCGAAGGTGATAAGCACCTCTGCACACTTATTAATTTCCGAGATTTGCTCTAATCTTCGTCTAACAATCGAATGTTTAGTGACAACGTGCAGAGGTTTGCGACGTTTCATCAAAATAAATATGAAAGATATTTTGAAGATTGTCCCCTCTCAGAGTACCTTCATAATTATTAAAATGAGTGGTTCGAAGGTGATAAGCACAGCTGCACACTTGTCACTTTTTGAGATTTGGTTTAATCATGTTTATTGATGAAGTGCAGAGGTTTGCGACGTTCCATCAAAATACATATGGAAGATGTTTTGAATACTTTTAAAGCTCATGCAAGACTAGACTAAAAGTGCGGCAAACAAAAGCAGAATTTGTACTTTCTGTCCATCTGAGAAACACAGAATGACAAAGTGCGGGTGCAACTTTGTCTTTGTCAATTTTGGCTCTCTACTATCAACCAACAAGGCTATTTATGGAGAGCACACGTTTAACATCTGTCAAGAGCGCAAACGCTAATTTTTACCACGTTTCTGTCTTTTCATTGAAATATTCTAATACCTCCTTTAAAGTTACACTCATTTGTTTGAAATAAATAAAGGGAAAATAAAAAAATATATATGTGTTTTTAATTCGTTGTCTGTGAGTCAAATGATTTGTTACAGAGTAACACTGATTCAAGTTTAATTGTCTGGAATAAAATGAATTAGAGCAAAACATGTTTATAGCACTTTTACGGAGGACGTGTAATTTTATACCTCACCGTTCAGAGTTTTTAGCAAATTTCTAGTAGTGGATGTAAATTAATTTCTAATTATGATGCAGGAAAAAAAAATAAGCCCATTATATTGTCAGTAACAGGATACATTACGGGACGCAACAGAAAATATATACCATTATCATTTTGATAAAAAAATAATTACAAGCATATATATTAGCATTAATTTTCCAAATAAAAAAGAGAAATAATGTGTATTTCCAAAAATCAGAGATATTGTTTTAAGAAGTTTTAATATTAGCATATGAAGAGTGTTGGTATCAACAGAACCCTAATCAAATAAATTCACGCTTTATTTAATTTTTATAGAACTGTTAAGAGAATTGAAACTTAAATTTTGGAATATATATATATATATATATATATATATATATATATATATATATATATATATATCGAATAAATACTTTAACATTTGTAAAAACATTTAACATTTTACGTTCGCGAATTTACTAAGATTAAAATACACCTTAAAAAAAAGCCTTAATGTTTCAATACCGTTTTCTTTTAATTTTCAAAAAAAAAATATTTTTAAAATTTTTTAACTAGAAACTTGCAATATACATTATTCAACAGATTCTTCATGTCAATCATAACTCAATTCTAACGAAACCTTGCAAAAATTTCCAACAATAACTTCCACACTCATTAAAAAATCGATAGATATTTATTTCACCAGATAACTTTACAACTGCATAGCATGCCTCAAAAAGGTCAGGTTACTCAAATTCCACATCACCGAATTTAAATACATATTAGTCGAGAAAGGTGATATATTTGTAAAAAAGAACGCCGATTGAATAAATTGAGAACTTTGGTCAAGGTTATACATACGGAACGTCTACCAAATGGAATGTGGAACTCCCAAAATAAAATAAAATCTTTTCGCTTAGAGCCTATCGTAAAACTGAGTTAGTTTGTTTTAATTGAAGAAGCATCTCCTCTGTTACTTGTTAGATCAAGCCTTCGCCTAAACTTTTGACATAGTTTTTAACAATAGACTCTTAGCGCTTTAATGAGTTCAAAACTAGCTTTAGCTTGAGGCTTTTCTCAGCTGTAAGAGAAAAACATTTCTTAGTATGAAAAAATATTGCTCGTGCGTAACAATTTGGGAATAGTTTCAAGTTTATTACGAGCATAAAAAGACATATCAAACTGTTTTTTTTTTTTTTTTTTTTTTTGTGCTCTACGGGAAAAAAAAGTAATTTACTTCCACTCTCAAGTAATACATCTCTATTCTGCAAAGGAAGGTAATCTACTCGAGTTCCAAAATAATAATTCTTCAACCTATAAAATAAAAAAAAAAAAATTCGTATCTCGTAATTTTATTGTGAAAGGAATAACTTGGATTTCGGATTTCGCAATCATAAATGTTACGACATTCCTGCAAATACTCTTGACTGCATTAGTAATTTTATGATGAATATCTTAATATCCAGTTTGTGAAATAAAAATAAAACCTTTTTTTTTTTTTTTGACAACGAGCAAAAGCGATAAGAAAGGCAACTATCAGAACAAAAATGTCAAAGTAGAAATTAGGAGTTTTTTATAGCTAAAGAACCCAATAGAAATTAGTGCAGTGGAAACTTAACATTTGAACTGTTAAGGTATTTTTTTTTTTACTTCCTTACACACACACACTTCTTTTACTTATACTTTTTGTTAACTTAGTTAATAATCATTAGATTACAGTTCACAGTTGTCCTAAGACAAAAACACATCAGGTTGCATAACAACAACAATTTATTTACACGAGTGTCATCTCGCCCGCTTACAACAGCTACGCTTGGAGATTTGGTCAGGACTCTTCTGAGGGGATCGTGTGACATCAAACACTTTCCCTTTACAAAAAGAACGCCTTCTAGAGGCGGGTTTTAGGCACGGAGATAACAGAACTTAATAAATGAGATATTTATAGAGATTTATACTCAAGAAAAGTATTTTTTTTCGTCAAAAGTTATTTTATAAAATTTAGAAATTAAAAACTGAGGCAAAAGTAATTAATAATATATTTGAAAAAAAAAAAAAAAAGGAAGCTGATATCACTGTAAAAATTACATTTCTATCGATAGTTGAATAATTAATAATAACTAGAGGTAGTAATTACTGAATGTAGTCATGATTCTGAATTAGCGGCCACGTTCTTTCCTTTGAGTTTTGGGTTCTAATCCTGATGCCATTTAAAGACCTACAGCGTATCAGGCTGATGTATGTAGAAGTTTGGATAGTGGGATTTTACCTCAGTCGTCCTCGTCATTGACCTTGGTTCAAAATTTCAAGGTCCGTCGACAATACCCATCGTTTCAAACATGGGTGTCTCCCTCCCCCCCCACACACACACACTAGAGGCCGATTATTGGCTCCCAAACCTTGTTCGAGATCCTTGTAAGTGGTGGCCGATGTAGCCTAGTGGTCATGGTCGCGGCCGGCAATTTTCGTCTAGTCGTGGGTTCGAACCCTGATGCCACAAAAGACCCACAGTGTAGCGGCTGATGCATGTTCCAGGTCTCAAGTCCTACCGAAGGCATGGTGTAGAGGTTTGGAAAGGTAGCTGCCAGCTCAGGTATCGTCTTCGTCACTTGACAGAGGTTCAAAATTACGAGGTCCGTCGCCAATAGCCTTCGTATTGCTTCTCAGAGCAAAATTAATCAACAATCGCATCGCATCGATACTTGTAAGTGATTTGCCAATAGCCTTCGCATTACTTCTCAGCGCGAACGTTAATAAAACAATCAATCATAAGGCTAACTAAGACAGTAAATGTTACGTCATCAAATTCTGAGAATCTATGAAATTTTTGAAAGGGAATAAAATTATATATTTTTAGAAACGTTCAAATCACGCGCGCGAATATATTCAGTTTACTTCTTGGGACACAAATTCTATAGAACTATAGATTTGGAAAACTATGGATTCGAAATAGAATTCTAAATTTGCGTGAGGAGAGGAGGGGAGGGAGGCGAAATTATAGATTGATAGCTTACTAATGTCGCATTTAGAAGCAACACGCGGGCGATTGGCGTCGGACTTCATCTGAACCTCGGTTGAGGACTACACCTGAGCTGGCCATCCTTCTCCAAATTTCCACACCACGCCAAGGGAGGGCTTGGAGCTTCGGCATATTTAACGTGCATCAGCCCCGCCACACAGTGGGTTTGAATTGAGAAACGAAAAACCAATTTATATTATTCAGAATTTGAACGAAATAAGAAAAACAGGTCTTACATTAGATTTATGGTGAAACTTCTAATCTTAAAAGTAGTTAGTTTATGCAGTTCACATTTATTACTCATATCAAAGCTCGATAATAAGTATCACGGAGGAAATAAATAAATTACTCCCGGACAAATAAAATAACATAGAACAAGTTTCATCTTTCCTTTTTCTCGAATAGTTTTAAAAGAAAAAGAATGGGAAAGTAATGGGTGTGATTTAACTATAAATTGGCGACGGGAGAAGTGAGTAGGCTTGATAAATAACTGACATGCTTAACTACATATGTTAAATGGTTAACACAAATACATTCAAATACACTTTTGGTATTGGTTTTCAGGGAAAGATAAAACTTGTTCTCTCCTTCACAAAAAAAGAAAACTTATTTCATTTCGATACAAAAATAATGATTTTTTAATAAGTTTTCTTTCTCTACCCGCTATTTTTTAAATGTTCTTCATTTCAGCTTTTCGACTAAAAACCTACGCATTTATAATAAAATTATAACTGATATCATATTTGACCGATTTCCAATTTAATTTTTTTATTAAGTTTCGTGTATAAAGCGAAATACAACTTTTATACATACTGAATTTTTATACAAGTTTGAAAAATCAGAATTGGATAGTTCTTCTTTACTTTGTCTGATGTATAGCTAAAAGTAATTTAATTATACCTCTGTCATTATTTGCAAGTGATCTAAGCGGAAATGAACATTTAGTTACAATGAGCATTAGAACATTTAGTTCAAAGTTCGTAAGTTCATAGTTATCTTTAACATTTTTAGTTCGTTTGAGAATTCCAGTTGAGGGAGAATATTAATATACTTATTTGAAAAATTCAAACAACCTTCGAAATTCCTATTAGTTAAGTTTAATTTCACATTTAGTGAGTGGACTCTTCTGCCTAACTCGTTATATATAATATTTTTAGTGAATATAATATTCTAGGAATAGGGACTACATGCAATATCTTGCCATCTCTGATTACATGCAATCTCTGAAGACTACATTCAATCTCTGAAGATTACATTCAATCTCTGTAGACTATATGCAATTTCTGAAGACTACATTCAATCTCTGAAGACTGTATGCAATCTCTGTAGACTGTATGCAATCTCTGAAGACTATATGCAATCTCTGAAGACTAT
>BMAW01064378.1:120029-155101 GCA_019974015.1 Nephila pilipes | reverse complement strand
ATATGATTTGAAAGGAGCAAAAATTTATCTCACAAAAACAACAAGTCATGAAAAATCTCACTTCACTGTATTGCTTTTATACTTTGTGCATGATACAAAATTAAAAAACCATATGTATTTTCAAAGGAAAGGTTATGCCAAAGTGTAATTTTCTGAAAGGCGTTTTTATTGATGTTCACAAGAAGAAATGGATGGACAGAAGCAATGTAAAATTGTGCATAAGAAATATTTAGCAAAAGCATTATTAAGAATTCAGAAAGTCTTAGTTTGGGACATTCAGATCCTATCTAATGGATAATATAAAGAAATTGATGGAAGAGTGTAACATAGACAAGGCAATAATTCTGGGCAGATTAGTGTCTTTAGTTCAGTCTTTAAATGTGTGTAAAAATTTTAAATGGTTGTAATTAAATAAACAGCATGTGGATGCACAAATAGAAATCTAATTCTTATGCTTATCTTTTCTTTATTTTTAAATATTAATTTATATCCATGTGTATCATGCACATCCATAAATTTGTCGTATTTTTTGTATTAAAAGTGCATGTTATATTCCAGAATATATAAAACATAAATATTATTTGCAATAAATCAATTTTCTTGAATGGACTTTTTTTTTTTGTGTCTAATTTATTGAAAAGGGATATGTTATTTAAGGTTACATATTAGAAACTTGCATTTTCCATTACTTCCTTGACTTTATTTAAACATAAAAATTCACTATTGTATAAATACTTGTTTCAAATGCAATATTTCAATTTGCTGTATTTTCAGTATTATCAGATTGTAGAGCACATTATATATATATATATATATATATATATATATATATATATACATATTGTGTGAAAATATATGTGTGTTTTTATTAATCTACATTAATACTTTCCCAAAGTTCTTCATTTCCTAATTTAATTTTTTATAAAAAAGGATAAAAAACCAAAGTAATTGGTTTTTATTAGGAATATGACCATCCTTATTTTTAATGCATTAGAGCCTTTGACTTTCCATGTTATCAATTAAATTGTGTGGCACAGAAGGAGAAACAACTCCCATAAATGTAGTAAACCTTCTTGTTTAATGACTTCAGAGGGGGACTTAAATTAGCCACCTATCTGTAGAGGTAGTCCTAAAGATGTTCTATTGGATCCTGCAGATATATTCCTGCAGATCAAGTTGGCCATTTCATTCGCTCCAAACCTTGATCCTTAAGATATACAGTACTTTTTCATTTTGCTGGTGCAAATCTTGCCAAGCAGACTTTATTGATGACAACACACAGTATACACATATTCCGTTTGGGTGTCAGTTGTATCATTTTTGGTAACTTCATCACCTGTGTTGGTGAAATGGAAAAGTGCCAGATATTCATTAACAACCAGTGACATATGGAGCAAGGATCTCGATCCTGCATTTTATAGCTGTCATATATCCTCCATGGATAAAATGCAGGTCAATATGACCACCCAGAGAAGTTTCAATACTTGTATAAAGTGTCTTTTAATAATGTTAGATTTGCAGTATTTTGTACAATTATCTCTCCAGATTAGTGCCTGACCTGAGTTGTTCCCCAAAATAAAGTGGGACTTGTCTGTAAAGAGTATAGAATCCTATTCCTATCTGGTTCAAGTAACATGCAATCTTATCAAATGTAAACTAACTCTTAAGGTGTTGTCGATCAAGAAAGACATATTCAAGGGATTATCTTAAATAAAGTCCTTGATTGTGAAGATATTCGCACATTGCAGTAGCTGATATTTTTCCTGTTCCAGGGCAATAACCTGAAATAAGCTGAGACACAGTATCCCTCATCCTTTGTGCTGATAAAACTAAAAAGCAATCTTAAGCAATGGTTGTAATCTGTGTGGGTGGGTTGTAACAAGTCTTATTGATACAGATTCAATTGATCCCATGGGCCTTGGATCCTATTACAAAAGATATTAACGTGTTTGCAGCATCAGCTTGTAATAACCTTGTTTATGTCTATCTAATTGCCTGCCTTCTGAATGAATTGGGTAAACGTCTCCTAGAATGGCCATTGGTACTGTAGTACCAATAATTGAGGACCAAAAGCATTAAAAATGGAATATGTATAGTTTTCTGTGTTTTATAAGTAATAGTGGTAGGTATAATTGTTACATAAGGTTTTATTGAAGTTACTTTGGATCATTCATATAAATCATATTTTGTATGTTTTAAGACCAGCATCTTTAATTACTTTTGTTTTAACATGTATAATAAAATAATATAAATTTTTCATATCAGAGTTAATATATTATCTTTTTACCATGCTAGTAATATTTAAGGATTATCTAAATTGTTAACTCTTTAGGGAAAATTTCACATCTGACAATATGATGAAGGTTAATGAGAAGTTCCTGCCTCAAAGAAGTTTGTAAATATCAATAATATATCTTTTAATAAAATATTTATAAAATGTGTTTTACTTTATTGTAATAATTTTTATTTGTTTTCAGTATAATTGCTGTAAATTATGAGGCACGTGCTAGAGGAGTGAAGCGATTTGGTCGAGGTGAAGATGCCCAAAGAGCATGTCCTGATATCCATCTTTTCAGTGTTCCAGAAGTAAGGGGTAAAGCAGATTTGACTCGGTAATTTACAAAATTTTGTTTGAACTGAAATTTTATTTTACATTTTTTCTCCCTTTATTCTTAGTAATTCTATTATACCCTTAAATAGTTACATTAGCTGTTGTGTGTTCTAAAGTATACATTGTGAATCTTTACCATTGATATTTATAAAAAAAAAAAAATTCAAAATAAAACGTATATGATACAATAGCATAGATAGACTGTACTTAATTTATATTGCATGCTATCTAATTTATGATATTGACTCAGTCTGTATAAATTGTTATCTATTGCTATCTGTATAAATTGCTCTCCATTGCTCATTCTTGATAGATATTTATATATATATGTAAAGGACTTTCTTTTAAATAGTACTATTGAATTATGTTCATAAAGCAGTCAAAACCAATTTCATTTTTAAAGAATTATTTTATTGTAGTGGAGAGAGAGACCATTTCCACTCTGCGTTTTGATTCAAGCTATTGCATCATAAGAGAGTAAGAAGAGAAGGGAAGAGAGTGCTTCTCGCTGTGTTTGTGTTTATATATGAGGGAAATTTCATTTGAAAAACAGGCGCGTGGTATGAATAAAGAGATTTCGGGAAAATATAATTGATTGGGAATTTGAAGAGATTGTTTTGACAGATTTATAATTGGTGTAAGCGGATTTAACCAGTTTTAAGAGCGTGTGATGTAATAAATAAAAGGATACTCTGGAATGGGATCAGGAAATACGAATGAACATTATCTTTTAAAGGAAAGAATGGGTAAATTTAGTAAATTAAATTATTATAGTGAGAAATTAATAGGAATTAAGTTAAAATCATTACAGTTTCTCCCCTCCATGAGATGCAGATGTGCATTGGGCCCTAACACATAACTGTTATCTTACAGGGGTGTCTGAGAAAAAAAAAATCAAATTTAAAATTAAAATTAGAGTTATATTTAAAAATGTTACACCTAAAGAATTCATATTTAAAATTTTAAGATCTAAAAATTTTATGCTGTGAAATCCCTTCATCCTTATAGAACACAAACAATTTCAAAAGGTATTCAAAATATTAAATAAAAAGATAAATTTGTTGTGTGTGGTAGTGTGCTTAAACATCTAACATCACTTTTACAGTAATAAGCTTGCTGGCATAAATTCTTGAACTTGTAAAAAAAATACATGTACAACAGAGATATGTGGGTGGCATTTTGTAAATCAAAAGTAATATAAAACAAGTATAAAATTTCAAAAAGATTAATTTGACAATTCTTAAATTAAATTGCATTTTGATCACTGATGACAAGACTCTGACACAGTATCCAATACGTTGTTTACAAACTTTCCACATGCATCTCTGAGTGAAGAATGAACATGCAAAAACTTAAACTCTGTTTTTCCACATGGAACAGGAATGTCAACAGACATGGAAATGCAAGTTTTTTAAAATTAGTTATAAAAGTATGCTTGTATTATTTATTACTTTCTTATTGTCTTAGTCTACAACAATCTCAACCAAACCCATTTTGCAAAATTAGCTGAAGAAATGTGGCTGACAAAACTGTGCCACACTTGTTTGCATGTCACACTGGAACATCTAACCTTATTTTATTATTTTTTCATATTATTCATCATTTAAATTAACTATCCACCTTCCTTTAAAATTATACCTTTATCTATAGAAATAATCTAAACTAGACATACATTCCTTTAAATACAAAACATCCTTTTTAAACTTTAAATAGTATTAATAATAATTAAGCATTAATTTTTCATTACATAAAACACATTGTTGACCTTCATTTTAAAATCATATAATATTCATTTCAAAAAGTATATAATATTTCTTATCTCAATATAAAATATTCATTCAAATCAATATATTATTTATCATTTCTCAATTAAGTAATGTAAAACAACAATATGCTTCATTCAAATCAAAAATATATAAAATCAAAAATATTTCTTAGTAATTATTCAATTCAAAACACTGTTTATATTCATTTCAAAACTAAATAACGATAATTTCAAATTAATATTATGTTCATTCAAATTAAAATATGTAAATTCAATATTATTTCTTATAATATCATTTTAAAATATCCACCACACAGATCTAAATAAACATTATTCAAATAATTTTTTAATAAAGCATAAATTATCAAAATTAGATCATATTCATATATGTATCACACAATAATTTTCTGGTTTGTTTACCTTGTAGCAATAATAAGATTTCAATTTGTTTTTTCAAAAACTGTTTCACAAAAATAATTCTGAAATACTAAATATAAGAACACTTTGTTTTACTTCACACACAAATAAAATGTTATTTTTTACATATTGCAGTGGCCTAAAGATTCATTTAAAATTAAATTCAAAAACTATTTCATCTATGTATATTAATATCATTTATATATATATAATTAAAAACTTTTAGAAACCATGCACTTTTAAAACAGACCATTTCCAAACTTTGATAATACACACAACACATGATGCAATACTTTTCATAAACAATTTTTAAACATTTAATTAAATTGCAAGATATGTAATTTTTCATTTCATACAGTTTAAAACTCAAAATTAAACCAATATCAATTTCATTTAAACATCAGACTATGTTATTATCACAGTTATCAATTTAAATGAATACTGTTTTAAGAATTACTAATTAGAAATTAATTTGTTTAATTATTAAAAATTTAATAAAACATGGAAAATTTAACTTAGTTGATGCAGTACACAGATGAATTTTTTTTTTTTCTTTCCAAGTTCACATACATGGTTGCGCTTGCACTGGTTCATAATTAGAAGAAGTCCACTTTAGTTCTGTTTCAAATAATATAGAGTGAACATATTGGCGCTTCTCAAAATATACGTATTGAAAGAAAGTCCTTGAAAATTGATGGGGTGCTATGTTTGTGTTTATATATGAGGGAAATTTCATTTGAGAAACAGAGACTTGTGTTATGAATAAAGGGATATTGGGGAAATATCATAATTGATAGGGAATTTGAAGGGATTGTTTTGACAGATTTATAATTGGTTTAAGTGGATTTAACCAGTTTTAAGAGCACATGATGTAATAAATAAAAGGATACTTTGGAAGGGAATCAGGAAATAAGAATAAACATTATCTTTTAAAGGAGGAAATGGGTAAATTTAGTGAATTAAATTATTATAGTGAGAAATTAATGGGAATTAAGTTAAAATCATTACATATATATTTGTCTTTTGTTCATTTTTTCAGATACCAAATATACTCATTACTCTAAACTTGAATATTTAATGCTGTTAAAGGTTTTAAGCATGCTAGATGTAGTCATATGAATTGTTATATTGTTGTGGAGCATGTTGAACTAAAATAAAATTTTATTTAATACTTTTAAAAATGTATGATTTTTAATTTTTACGATGATTCCCTCAATAAAGGATCTTTTGTGAAGTCATCTGTGGATATTGTGGTGACTAATTCTTATTTTTCTTTGTATGAAATTCAGATTAATCTTTTGTTTCAAACGATGAACTTCCAGTTAAGAGCAGTCATTAATATCTTTATATATATGAATAACCATTTTTTTAAAAGTTAAATGTTCCAGTTTGGATTGACCCATGTGGTGACCGGGAATGATAGAATAGTCCTTTTGCAGCTCATGCATGTTGGAAGAGGCAACTAAATTGGGTACCCAGGGTCTAGGGGTATAGCCAGGCACCCTGCCCTGGGGATTATATCAGGGGACCTTGGGGACTTGCCTTCTTCAGGTAAGTCCAGGCATCATGACTCCTGAGGCACCCTAGAGATCTTTTTCTTTCCTATGGGGTTCACTGCCTTTGGTAATCATGGGTGACACCACCCCTCCTGGTTACCCTAGCAATCCTCTATTTTCGACTCTCCTTGTCTACCATTTATTTATTCATGTTTTTTTCCCCAATTTCTTCACATCCAGACCACAGTTAAATCTTGTTTAGCGCAACATAGCTATATCTGGCTCTTGTACCAATAAACTTTACATACGTTCACTCACTCCAGTTTGGATTATAAGATCTTATGGTCACTGAGAATAAATAAACATTCAACCATTTCATATTTATCAAATTTTAAGAATAGTGAAGATATTTCTTCTATGAGTGTTTTTTTAAATAATTATGTTTGTTATTTCGAGCATCAGGGATCTCGAATTTAAGTATAGCTGATGAGATCTGAGGCCATGGTAGCCTAGTGATTATGGTTATTGATTCGTGGCCTATGTTGTTTGTCGAGTTGGGGGTTTGAGCCTTGATGCCACTAAAGAATGACTGTGTAACTGGGGTTGATGCTTGTTAAATCTTTTGACATATTCCTCTTTGAATTTTTTTTATATATTGTATTATTTGTATGTTGTAACAAGAATAACGTAATATTCTGCCTAATTATAATTCACAATATATGTTGTTTGCTTCTTAAATTATGTTTTTATTTTATTGATTCACTTTTTCAAATAAAATTATTTTTCTTTGCTTTAAATGTCTTTTTCAATAACTTTATGCATAAAGTTTGTAAGTGGAAAATTACTATGACAGAAATGAAACTCATTTTTGTCTCAAAGTCTTGTTCATTGTTAAACTACAAAATAAATGCCTCTTTCTCATTAACTAATGCAACCTACCCTGTTTTTCAGATCTCGGATACTCCTTGATAATTATATTTACTGTATTGATATTTCATTATTCTATTAACATCTTATGAAATAAGCAATACTTATGATTAAAAATAGCAATTATTTAAGTTGTAATTTTAATCTTCAAACCGTTTATATAAATATATATTAAATTTATCTCTTTAATTTATTAATTTGTGATTTCTCAAAATCTAGTGATTAAAATCCTTGTTAAGATCATGTGACAAAAAGGTATCAATTTTTTTCCCAATAAATCTTGGTTGTTATAATTTGGAAATCCTTGTTAATCATATTGTTTTCTTGCTTAAAGTTTAATTTTTTTTTATCTCATGTTATAAATGTAATTATCATAATATTTAAAAAATTTATTTTGTTGAATAGATATAGAGAAGCTGGAGCATCAGTTATGGAAGTACTTTGCAAATTTTGTGATTGTGTTGAGAGAGCTAGCATTGATGAAGCATATTTAGACTTGACTGAACTGATAAATGTACGTATGCAGGAAGACAATCGTGTTTCTGCCGACCAAATACCAAACACTTTTGTTATAGGATGGGAAGACAAAGAAAATAATAAAGGTATTGACATAATTTTTTAAATAAATTTTATTTCCATGGAAAGTGTTTCTTTTTTGTTTGTTAAAATATGGAATGACTAAAATAGTTCAAATGAAAATCTTTATAAAACAAATTGACTTTAAATAATTGAATTAAAAACAAGTTAAGAGAAGAAATTCAAAACTTGTGATGTAGTTCAATTGAACTTATTCTCTGTTAGGGAAATTTAAATTATTTAATTTTTTGCATAGATTTAGTTTTGCAGTTCATTAGCATAATTTGTAAAATTATTGATTAGATTTAACAGTTTTTAAATATCATTTGTTAATAGACAAATTTACATGTCTTTGTTTATGTTTCAAAAACTGATTAAATTTTAATTTTTTTTTATTACAAATTTAATTTATTTTATTAATACTATGATAGTGTGGTAAATTCACATTTGGCAGATAAATCACCAACTCCATTGGGCGGAATTGTGACAATTCCAAACAGGCAACCATTCTATGCTTTTTTTACTACAGAGTGAGGAGGACAATATAGAGCAGTATATATGTGCATGGTATCAACAGTTTCCAAGGAAACGAGTAAAGGCACTGTAAATAAAGGACAACTGACTATGGGACTGTCATCGGTAATAGCAAAAAATTAAAATGTGGAATTCTAGGAATTAAACTGTAGAATAGAAGGAAAGCATATGAAAACAATGTTCCTAGTAAATGATATGGTTTGTTTATACATACGTGTTTGTTTCTGAATGATATAACATCTAATGAATCAAAACAATAGCTTGGTTGGCTCAGTCAGACTTGTAATCAGTGGATAGCAGTTTTTGGTATCACACTTTCAGAGACTAGGTAGGAGGAATGATGCAAGCTTAATCTCCCATGGCTCAAAATTATTAATGTGGAGAAAAGGATACCTGATAAGAAGTGATCCTCACATGACTGATTCAAAGTTATGAGGTCTGCTGTCCTTGTATATGTTACTTCTAGATCAATGTTAATAAACCAGTTAATCAATTTATATAAATACTTTTTTTTATATTTGTGTGTTTAAAATAATTCTCAAGAATTATTTTTAAAAATTGATTAATCAAATATATTTCTAAAAAATAACTTTATACAACATAAATATCATTTGGATATTTAAGCTCTTAATCTTATATTTTTTTATGTTGTAACAAACATAATTTTTCATTGATATTTCTATCTGCACTAGAACCTTCAGTATATTTCATCTTCTGACTTGATTTTGTCTATTGAATATTTGATTGTATGGAGAAATCTATTGTGTTTGAATATACCTAGTGAATGCAAAGGGTGAAGATTTTACATTCCATAAAACTGGTTTTCACCGCTTTAATTCAATGCTAGACTCGATTTCCTTTTATCCAATTTTTATTAGGTTATATAATAAATAAACTGTCACAATATGCAGACATGAATTTACTTGTTTTGGCGATTTATGAATTTTGTATTTCTTGGCATTACGTATTGGATACTTTATTACCATAATATATGTATATATTTACTAATAATTTTGAAGAAGTGAAATGTGTTTGTGAATTAAGTTTACATTACACTAATTTAATTTTACAATTCTAAAAGAAGGCTATTTTTTTAATTGCTTGTTGGAGATCTGTTATTGGATGTGATGCATATAAAGCATAAATTATATTCTGAAAAAAATTTATAATTATATATGTTTTCTATGTTTAGCCGCTGTTGAAAGTTGGCTTCAAGCAATTTATGATGAGGATCAGTTATATCATGACAGAATGCTGGCAACTGCTGCTGTAATTGTAGAAGAAATGAGAGCAGCTGTTTTCAAGGAAACCGGTTTTAAATGTTCTGCCGGTGTTGCCCATAATAAAGTAAGATAGTTAAATGAAAAAAAAATATTAAAATTAAGATTTTAATTATAAATAATAGGATTTATTTTTACATCATTAAAAGTTTTGCATGTTTAAAAATGTTCAAGATTAATGCTAGTGCAAATTACCCATGTATTAAAAAATCATATTTATGGTAAATAAAACAGGTATCTCTTCTATATACGAATATAGAAATCGAATTTAGTAAATCACTTTAAAAGAAAGTCAGCTATGTTTTTGAATTAGTGCGCATATGTTTTTTAGAACAAGTGCAGATGAATAAGTATGTCCAGTGAAAAAATTCAAATTTTTATGAATTATCTAGTTAAAATTGTTTTATTTCAATAGTTTTTATCTTGTACTAATGTTGTCCTTCTCGTCATTGAGTTTTTTAGCCTTTATTTTCTAAATTATATCATGATGATAAATAAACTATTATTGAATATGTTTTATTAACGATCTTTTTGTTTGAAATTCTTTCTATTTAATTGATACATTCCCATAGTAATATTTCAGAAATTTTACACTTTTTGTTTTAAGAAAATTTCTTATTGAAACTTAGTATCAGGTCAGAATAAGTAGCAAACCATTATATAAAAACATATAACTAATAATTGAGCACTTCAAATACATTATTTTAATACATTTTGATTATTTTTGCTGTTTTGGTCCCTGATTTCAATTTTTAAAGATATTGACTTCCTTTGGGCGTTTGAAATATATATACACTCAGAAGTACGCATGCATATTGTGGTATGTGTGTTTTACATTTAATTCTCTAGTCAATTTTTTGGTCATAACAATATAAATTGAATTTTTGAAATTTATCATTCAAGAAAGTGAAGGCATTGAAAATCTTCCGAAATATGGATTGATGCTGTACAGTAAAAACATAGAAAATTGTATTCTCTGAAATTGTACTACTAGGAAGCAGATTTTGTGGGAATTGAATATCAAAAATATCATGTGTTAGAATGTGGCTTTGAAACTAATTTGAAAACAACTATATTCCTTTACAATGATTCTACCCAGCTTAGCATAATTTCACTCTTGTACCATAACACCCAGCATTCACTCACTCACCTTTCATCATCATCATCAAATCTAATCACACCAAACTGGTGCATGAAGCTTCATATTCTGCATGCAATTTGGTTCTGTCTTAATGCTCCTTCCCGAGCACTTCCCCAACTCAACCATCTGAAAGAATTCCTCTCATCTATATCCATACATCGTCACATGTCCCTTGGCCATCCTCTCTTTTTCTTTCCATCTGGTGCCAATGTCAGCACAATTTTTGTAGTACCATTTGATGGCATTCTAAGTATATGTCCAATCCATGTCATTTTTAATTTAGATGGAAATATGTTTGGCAGTTTTATTATACAATTCAGAATTTGAAATTTTATCTGGCTAGTATATTTTAAGAATCTCTTTATAATTTCTGTTCTTATGATTTAGTGAGTTTCTACTTCTGTGAAGGACCATTAATGCTGTTTTATTGAAAACATGTACTTTGACTTTAATACTTATATTTGAAGCTTTCCAGAATTTTTTCATTTTTCAGAATGAAAGTTGGGCTTTTTTAATCCCTGTTTTTGTCTCTTCATCTATGGGAGCCTCAGTAACTTAGTGGTTATAGTCATGGATTGACACCCAGCTTTATTTTCATCGAGTCAAGGTTCCGAGCCCTGATGCTCTAAAAGTCCTGCTGGTTTGATACATGTTAAATCTGTTCTTGTTTCCAAGTCCTGTTGACAGGGTGTGGAAGTTTGGAGAGGAAGGTACCAACTCGCAGGTGTCGTCCTCATCATTTAACTGGGGTTTAAAATTACGAGATTTGTCACCAATAGCCGTCATTGTGTTGCTTCTTGCTTTATTTTCATTATCTTTGTTTTGTTTTCATCTATTTTCTTAACCTTTTTTGTTTGATATTATCCTCCAGTCTCTGTCTTTTCCTTCATATCAGCAATACTTGAAGACAATATCATCAGCAAAATCAAAATTATCCAGTGTGAAATTAAAACCCTGTCATATTCCTCTTTTTTATTATTTTAAATATGTCTCATCATCCAGTCTATTACAATTGTGAAGAGCATTCCACTTAGGATGCATCCTTACTGTACACAGGTTTTAATATTAAATGCCTCTGATGGAGTCATTTACAAAATCTTGTGCTCTACTCCCACTATACAGCTTTCTAAAATTAAATTTTCATGAAAGCCATTGAAATTTAAGATTTTCCAGCAGTCTCTGTTTATGCTATCGAATGCTTTATTTAAAATCTATAAAATCCATCTATAAAGTTTGAATTTAGTTCAATACATTGGTCAAGAATGTTCCTTTGAACAAAAAATGTGACTTATTGTACTTTTTCTACCCCTAAACCTTAAATTGCACTGATCTAATAGTTTTATCAATATTATATTTCACTCTGTTAGCAATAATTCTGGTAAATATTTTTGATATAACATACAGTAGACTGATTCCTCTCCAGTTATCACATTTAGTTAGATCTTCTTTTTTAGGTATTTTTATAATCAATGATTCTTTTCAAGCATCCAGGACTTGCTCCTGTAACCACAGGAGATTAGGCATCTCATGAGAAGCCAAAGAATGCCAAAAATTTAACATCAGCTTTGAGTTGTTCAGCATTTATGTTGTTGTTTCTACATGTTGTACCATTTTTTGGGGCTTTAGTGCCTTCAAAATTTTCTGAACAGTAATTTCACCCATATTTGCTTTGAGTTAGAATTCCTCATCGAATGAGAAAATTATATTTGGGTTAACACTGTTCCATTTGACATTCAAAAGCTCCGCAAAATGTTCCTTCCATCTCTCCTGTATCTTATCCTCTGCAATCAATAACTCAATTTATTCCTCTCACTTCACTTGTTTGCTCTCTTTCTCACACATTCGCCCCCCCCCCTCCAATCTGCTTAATAATTTTAAAAATTTCAATTGTATGCATCTTTAGTTCTCTGAGCTTCTTCCACTATCAACTGATAAAAGTTTTTCTTCTCCTTCTTTGCACATTTGTTAACTGTTTTAAAAATTTCTTGGTATTCTAGTTTGTATTTTAATTTCAATCTCATGCATTCATGCCTTTTCTCCTAGTTTTCTTTCTCTCTTCAACTAATTTAAGTGATTCCTCATATATCCACTCCTTATTGCCTTTTCCACTTATCTTTTTCAGCACTTTATCAGCAATCTTGTTCATTCTTTCGTTATGGCTCATCACTCACCCTTATAGCTGTTTATTTCATTTATTGTTTGGCTAAAGAACTTGCATGAGAGAAATTTAAAGATTAATTATCAGGATTATTTCCTGACATTACCATTGATTTGTTTAATTGCCTCCAGTGCATATTTTGATAAGCACTGTTTGCCATGTCATAAAATCCCTTTTGTAGTGTAATCAGAATGTATCATTATTTTTTTTATCTGTCTTTGCGTGATTGATTTGTGATTCATGATTCAGATTTCAAATATAATTTTATGAAATTTTTTTCTTTCAGATGCTTTCTAAACTTTCCTGCGGTCTGCACAAACCTAACAAACAGACAGTTCTTCCTTTGTCTTCAATTCCAATACTATATAAAACTATTCCTATCAAGAAAGTGTGAGTACAAAATTTAATTTCATTAAATACAATAACTATTTGTCATTTTAAGAAATATGTATGATGAAAAGAGAAAATCTTTTAAGTTTAGTGCAATAAAAATTGAACTCATTTTGTTTAATTAACCTTTTGAGGACGGCAGGCCAATCTATAGGCCAAAAGGAACATACCCTTAAAATACGGCGCTGACCGATGTATCGGCCAAGCAGTGCTTTCCCCTCTAAACAGTTTTCGAATCAGCATGAGGCCTAGTACAGCCCCGGAACATCGTCTACTTGACCGGTTTCTTTTGTATTCAGAAGGGAGGGGGGATAGAGTTTCCACTTTCACCCTTATCTAAAAATCCCTCTTTTTTCCTTTATACTCAAATTCTCACTAGCGGTGAGTTTATAGTTATCATATCAATATATGGTGGATTTAAATAGATTCTTGATTTTCAGGAGCTGATTTCCAGTTTAAATATTTTTTTTAAATATTTGTATTATATCCAAGAACAGTATTATAATTCTTGTATAGTTTTAGTCCACCTGAAATGTCACAGAATTTTGAAAAAGTATTTGGGAATTTTGTATATTTCCTTATTTTATGTGTTAAGAAAACTAATGATATGAATAACAACTTCCTTCAATAAATTTGAATATTTCGTAATAGAAAATAATTAAATCATTGTTTTCAAAAAGTCCCACACTAATTAAAATCGTTATAGTACATTAAATATTTCCCAAATCTGTTCCTTTTGCTTCAATTAGATAATTTTTTTTATTTTGTTATGCTTACATTCGTACGCAGAAGAACTATAAAAAAAATCTTTAAAATCATTACACTAATACATATTTTTACCTTTTTTTAAATAATTTTGCTTATAATACATAACTTTATTCCCTTTTTATAATAAATAAATTCTGTAACCTCAATTTTTATTGTATAAAAATTTCTAACCCTGAATAAGATTTATTTTGTTATTAAAATATGAAATTATTGGATTAATATGTTGAACTTAAAGAATATTTAACTATTTGGAAATAATTTTTTAATTTCTAATATATGTTCCACTTTATTATTCAAATAATAATGTATTTAAGTATTACTAAGAAATATATGTTACATAAAAATTTTATTTTCAAAGTTTATTCAAAAAAGTGTTATAACTTTAACTGGTGATTTTTTTTTTATGATTTTTATTTATTTTTTTCATACTAAAGAATATAATTACATATTTTCATAATAAATGTTTTTTTTTTACTGATACACGTATTACTATGTATTTTCCAGATTTAAAAATACCTCAGTTCTACATTTTTATTAACTTTTATACATGTAAAACTACTTAAAATATATTTGTGGAGAATTTGAAGCAATTTTTGCATTCAGTTTTTGAAGAAAATTTGTGCATAATTACACAATGTACTACTGAACAAAAGCGTATTTTTACTGTTATCTTAAGTTATGCTTATTGAAAAACAATTTTTAAGAATTTTATATCGAAACATCAAAAAAAAAAAAAATTAATCATGTATAAACAACAAATAAAGAAAAAATATTTGCAACCAAGAAATTACAGAAATATTTGTTATAGATTTTTAAAACTATACATTGTAGTCTTTTGAATTTATAATAGCAAGAAACTAACTTCGACATTTTTTATTATGACCATTGATGTATAAAAGTTGAGTCTTCGAAAGAAAAACTATTAATTCCGATATTTTTTTCTTTCAAATGTGTAGGAGACGAATATTACGAGTTCTTCAGCATAAGTTTTTTTTTTTTAAAAAATTATAAGCTTCTTTTATAATAATAATTACAAAAAATTTTGCAAAATGTTCTAAAATATATTCGAAAAATAAATATAATCAGAATCTAACAGATAGTTACATTGAAATAAAACAAATGTATTCGTTTTCTTTTTTTTTTCTCGCCTATTTTTTCATGAGTCACACTTTTTATGTACGATAGAACAAAAAAAAAGGAATGTTCGGGTGCGCTCTAAGGCTATTGAACGTTTGAAACTATGAATAGAGAATCAGATGACTTTTGTAAATGAGCATGAAAAGCAAGTTGTAAAAGCTTTCATATCGACAAAGAATGCTTCTCCCTCTTGATTATTGTTGATTCTTTCAGGTTTTGGTCATTATTGATTATCATATGCCTTTTTGGTGTAATAAAACCTAGAAATGCACATCTGCCTTCTTGAAAAAATTCAAGGTTGCTTTCATGTAGCCGGAAAACTATTCTTCCGTATTTCTTCCTCTTATTGCCATAATAAAACTTTAGAAAGCGCATTTCCTTTTCTATTACATTGTCGGACATAGGATAAATAGAAACTATGCCGACCAACTAAAAAGAAGGCCTTCTACTTTGCGAACGTTATCGGGAAACTGAAAATAACCGTTCAGAGAACTGATATTGTGTTAGATTTTGAGAGATAATGTAAAAAGGACCCAGTCACTTAGGGGACTGTCCAGACGAAGTGGGGGGGAGGGGAAAAACGATATTTGAAGCTAAAGTTTCCCTTCATTTTGAAGAAAGTAAAGAAAAATTGTTGTCAGTTTTTTCTATACCGATTGAGGAGTCTGTGCGTTGAGAAGGAAAGGTTTTTGTAATTATTTTGAATGTTGATCGAAAGAGTTGGCTTCGTAGGAATGTATTGGCTTTGGCTCTATCATATGCACAAAATCACACACAAAAATTAGTTTATTATCGCACAAAAATCAGAGCAGTAATCTTAGAATTAAAACAATATTATGCAATTCTTTTGAAATTTTAAATAAAAAGTAAGGATTATCCAAAGGTTAAGAATATAACTTTTTGTACGAAAAGTGGAAAAAAGGTAAGAAGCTCCAGTATGTTGTCATTACTTGCAAAAGAAACAATTAAGTACAAATAAGAATCATATATTCCTTTTATATAAACAAGATTACCGAGATACGTGAAGCTCCTCGGCAACTTAAAAATGTTTGCAGTCATAATATTTTGTCTTCGATATCAGCTTATTGTTTGCGTTTTACTAGAAGTATTCTAAAAATTCAAAGCATTTCCTCTTTTTTACTAATTGAAACATTTATTACTATTGGAAAAAATATAATTTTAAATTTCTTATGTGCATTTAAAGAATTTATTTTTAGGAACACGTAGGTAAACTGATAAATTATTAATATTTCATTTACAAGTAACATAAGGGACAAAGTAATAAGACGGACCTCGTAATTTAAACAAGTAACGAGAACGATAGCCGAGCTAGAGCGTCCACTTCTAATTTCCACACCACGGTAATGTAAGGATTTTGATTTAATACGTATCAGCTCTGCTACACGTTGGAATACCTAATCGTCACCTTTTTTCAATAAAAACATGTGGAGACTACAATGTGGCACTATTTAACAAAGGCCAACATTTATAACCTTAGGATTCTCACATTTTAGAGCATAATGCGAAACACCTTCTTTTAATGGTTTTGCTTTTTATTCATCTCATTTATTTGCCATAGTAAATATTTTATCATAATTTTCATCATATATAGGAAGAATTAGATCAAAGAAAAATAAAGTTTTTATTTTTGAAAAAGGCTTGTTAATAAAATTTAGACTTAATCTTAGGATTCATTCAGTATTATGAATTCTAATGTATCACAACATAATGGATAATGGAACAATAAGAAATGACAATTATACATCAAATCTATCATTCCTTCATGGAAGATATATAAGAAAATTCTCAAGAGGATTTAAATTTTTAAGATTTTTCTGGCATGTTCTAAAAGAGAAAAACAATTATAAATTGAGTAATAATGAAGTTTCTAAAAAATCATAGTTGATTTATGATGATATGTCTATTGTCATACAAATGCTGTGAATACTTATAAGAGTTTTTAAACTTACTTCATTATCGATTTGAGAAAGTCTGAATTTTACATTATAACATCAAGAGACAGGATCAGCAATTTTGCTTTTTATTTTATTTTGTATTACTGATTATTATTACGTGCAATTTATGAAGTATCATATTATTTACTTGTTATTTCTAATTTGATTATTTTAAGTTTTAACACCAGGTGTGTATCAAATTCCTGCATTTAAAAGAATTAAAAATAAATTTAAAATATTTTATATCTATTTTAATGAATTTACTGAAAATCAAAATATAAATAAATTTTACTTGAATAGTATCAATTAAATTTAGTTTAGTTTATTGTGTGTACCTTTATCTACAATGAAATAAGCGTTTCATTTTTATGCGATGCTTTATATTATCTATCATCATTGTTTTGTGCTATTTCTCTCAATGCTCTTAATAATATTGAAGAGGAAATCTAGGTGAAAAGCAGCTTAAATTGTTAGGAAATAATTTATTTTTTTAAAAAATAAAATAAATAAATTTCTCAAATTTTCTTGAACTGAAATCGTAATTACTACATTGAGTTCTCCAAGAAAATATGTTTCCCTAAGAAAGGGAGACTCTTTGTATTTAGGGACTTTCTAAGCCGCGAATATCCCCATTGACTGCGGACATCAGCAACTATCCTGCTTCTTTTGTTCGCCTATGTATGGTGCCATCAATCAGCGGTAAAAAAAGGGGGAAGTAAACATCGCCTAAAGCGCCGTCTTTAAGGGCCTTTTCCTCACAAAACCCGCCGTCTTCAAAAGGTTAAGCAATTAGAAAATCTATGAATATGTAATGTGGTTTAGGATGCCAAATTGTGATTTATAAATTAATCGTTTATTCATTTCTTTCTGTTCTTTGATCAATGTAGATAAGATAAAATCTTAGAAAATATACATTGAAGTAAATTTAAAACTACTAAAATTTCAATTTATAACTCCAGAATTGATTTTAGGGATTTAAAAAATGGTGAAGGAAAACTATATTAAAAAGTGATAAATATTTCTTTTTTTACTGAAAAAAAGAAATAGATTAATAGTAATTTAATAATAGATTTAATGTTTGTGCAAAACATTAAATCTATTACTAAAATATTTAGTAAAACTTTTCAAATTATAATTTTTGCTTTTAAGATCTGTATCTTGATATTTCTCAAAAAGTTGTGAAGTCCTTTTCATCGCATGTATAATTTGTCTTTTCCCCTTTAATTCAAAATGTTATATATATATACGTTATAAATGGATTTATGATGTATTTCGGTTTGATTAGCTCTTTATTTTTCTCATTTTAATTTGTTAATTTAGCAACATAAACCAATCTTGAAAGCTTCATAATCGTTTTTATTTATATTTCTAGTTATTGAGATAATTTGACTGTCGTTGAGAAAAAGAGGAAACTTTGAATATAAAAATTAATTTGTAAACTTTAATATACTTATGAGGGTTTTCCACATGCTAGTATAAATGAATCATATGAATTAATAATTTTTGTGTGAATTTGTCATTTTCCTAAGATCACTCTTTTGCAAGAATCACTATGTATCAAGGAAAACTTAAATAACTATGTATAAGGAAAAACTTTAGTTAATGTTAAAAGATGAATCAATTTTTAACTGCAGTCTTACCCCATTAACACTTGGTAGTCTGGGTTCTTGGTTAATAAACCACAAGTTATATTATTGTTCAATTGATATGAATACTGTAAGTTCCAACATTGATATGAACTTTCTGCATAATAAATATTTGCATTAAATTATAGAGAAAAATAAATTAATGATCATGTATGTTATTTGTGCAATAGGTTAAGCAATTACCTATTTAAGAAGAATATTTAAAGAAAATTGAGTTTATTGTTTTATTAAGCAATCTTTAATGGATGATTGCTTTTTACTAATATTTTGTTTCTATTTAATCTCAAACTTAGAAGATAAATGCCCTAATCTGTAATATCTGTTTGATCAAAATAACTTAGTAATAGCTTTTTTGCTTTAATAGCCTTAGAATGTGTGATTGGAGTCTTTTGGTTCATCTTCTTCATGAATTGACGGCTCTTCACTTAGATCATCTTTAACTGTATTTTATTCTGTTCTTATCCCAACTGCTACCTTTTCTTTTTCAATTGTTGACTACACTTCAACAAAATAATGCTAAGTCTACCTTTTGTTATTTATAATTTTGTTTTGATTTTTTTCATATATGTAAATTGGTGAGTTACATATATAAAATAAGAAGATGAAAGGGGTTGTTAATGTCTGCTCTTAACAGGACGTTGTGACATCTGAACATAAATAATGTAAATTTCATTAAAAAAAAAAAAGAAAAGAAAAGAACGATCACATTGTGGCTTCAATATTCTTATATCTCAAATTATTGTGTATCAAGGAAGCTATAGTGAAACAGCATGTTGCTGAATTGCGTTTTAACGGTGTCTTACTATGTTAGTCTTCTCCTTTTTTTTTATATATATTGTTATACTATTTCATTATATTGCTGTCTTTTAATTTATTTTTCATTTGATAATTTTGAATCTGATTTTGAAAAACAGAAACATTGTTGAGAAATTTCTTTTTATTTATCAAGTAGTTGTGTACTGAATAAACTGTATTTTTGTAGACGCAATCTTGGTGGAAAATTGGGAGAGCAAGTGATGCTAAAACTCAATGCAAAAACCATGGAAGATCTACTCAACCTACCAAAAGCACAATTTGTTAATAACTTTGGAGATAAAACTGGGTAATTGAATTTGATTACTTAAAATTTTGCATTTAATTACTTCATTATGTGTAAATTATTTGTATTGGATTATTGATAACTTTGTTATTTTAATTCATTAGTATTAATATTTTTATGTTTACTTGTTAAAATATGCAATATCATTTAGTATTTGAAAGCCAAATATTTTGTCTTGAAACTAAAAGGAGTAAATATACTATAGAGAGAAAACTTAATATGATGTATAAGAAGTTTTGGCATGAATTTACTTTTTTGATGTAATTTTAAAAAGCACTTTTACATGAAAAAGATATATTTGATCTTTAACATGTTATTCAAAATTATAATTATGGGAGAAGGTTCTTAACATTTAAATAATCATACATCACTTAGTATGTTTCTTAGGATAGCATCTCAGTCATTTGAAATATCTTAAAAATGTGATGTAATACAACATAAAATTTAATCCTTTAGTTTGCCATATTAAATTGTCCAATGATAAGTTTTTTTTATTCAAATCTATTAACTTATTTCCAGCTTATTTTTTTTAAAAAAAAAATTATGTTGAATAAAGAAAAAAGAAAGATGGATATATATTTATTTCTTAAATTAAAAATTTATTAAAATATTTTTAAGTCAAAATCAGAAAATCTTTGTTCTGCTTTTAAAGTTACTCTGATAGTTTAAAATATAATTATTTGCTTAGACGTCTTTTATTTTTTAAGGACTTGGTTATATAATGTTTCAAGGGGCATTGAGAATGAAACTGTTACTCCTAGACAATTGCCTAAATCTATTGGATGTGGCAAAAATTTTCCTGGGAAATCATCCTTAAATACAAAAGAAAAGGTATTTTTGTTTACTCAATTTAACTAATTTGTACATTCATGTGATTACCACACTAATATATTACAAAAATTTATGAAATGGTTATTATTTCTCGTAGGTTAAACATTGGTTGAAGCAATTAGCAAGTGAATTAGAAGAAAGGTTATTGAAGGATCTAGAAAATGTAAGCATATACTGTTATATGATTTATTAGGGTTTGATTTGTTTATATTTTGATTAAATAAGTATTGTATAACTCTAAAATGTTTTGCTTTCAATGTGTATTGGGTATGTATGTTATCAGCTAATCATTTTTCCTAAATTTTATTTTTGAACTTACGATGAATATGGCATGCATATGATGGTACTTTTGTTCACATATAAGGTTATTGTTAATTGCTTTATTTGTGCTTATGCGTTTAATAAGTGATTATTTATTAAAGCTCACAAAAACAAGAATTGTAAATTCAAATTTTAAAGATTTTAACTTCTATTGAACAATCAGAAAACTAAAATTGTTAACAGTCAACTTGAAATAAGGTAGAATACATAATAAAAGTCATTTCAGTTAAAGCTAAATTATGTAATTCAATAATGTTTTAAATGCTTAATTCTTGAAATCATTCATTTGTCATGAACAGTTTGAATCCTCTGCATGCAGTTTAATTAAAAGAAAATAATTCACTCTATGAAAGAAAAAAATTATATTTTTAACCATATATTTAAGAGCCTTTATTTACTGAGGATTCTGCTTTTAGTTCAATTTGAAATTTTTAGAAAAAAGAACATATACAACTTTTTTTACTACTTGCATTTGATTGTACCTACATTTTGCATTCAAAAATTTATTCAACTTTTTTATTTAGCAAGGGGAAGACACTACTGAGAAAATTTAGTTCGAGTTGGAACATAGTAGGCTTGTAGTACACTGTACTGTTTGAAGGAGAATTAAAAGTGTCATATAAATTGAAAAAAAAAAAATGAATTTTGAATTTTAATAAGTATGTACAGTGGGACGGCAGTGTAAAGTGACATATGGGTCTGAATTATGCTTAGATATTTTCTTGTTGAGAAATGTTTGTTGGCCTCTCATCAACAAATTTCTTTTATCTCATTAAAGCTAAGCCAAATAATTTTAAAATTCTGGAACTGTCGATAGGTTAGAAACTTGTGTAACTCAGGCTGTTAAGCTACAAAAAACATTTAATTATTCATGAATTTTATAATGTCAAAATTCAGAATATTTATGTGAAGAGGATCCCCTGAAAATGTTATTAAGTCAATATCAGCAAATCAGAACATAGTCACGAAGAATGCCGACTTATAAGGAAAAATGCTGGAAGGAAGGTTAGGCAACACCTAAAGGGTGTTCACTTGTGAAGATTTTTAAGTGCATTAGTCAGCCAATTCTGAGAAAAACGTGTATAAACTTTAAGTGCCGCTTATATAATATTCAATTTTCAGGTTCTAACAACCAAGGCACATCCGAGTCAGTAGTACGCTTGCTTGCCAGCTGTTTGGTTCAAGCTACAATCCCATATTTGTGTTGTTTTTTCAACTGCTGTAAAATTATAAGAATTTTTAAATAAAATTAACAGTTTAAAAATATTGTCAGTGAAATCATAAATATTATTTTTATTTCTAAAGCAACGTTTGTGTTGAATGAAAATATTAATTTTAACTTAAGTTTTTCATTTGTTCCAACAGTAGCTTTATAACTATAAAATTTTATTTATGTCTTCATGTTAATGAAGTCATAAATAATGTTCTTCATATTTAGTTTATTAATTTTAAAAAATTATTATTTGTAAAACACTTGAGGGGGGGGGAATATGCAATGGCAGGATCGAACCTCAATCAGCCGGCCGGCAAACAAATTCTTTACCAGCTTGGTTGCGACATTGTTGTTGGATCTGAAAATTAATATGTAAGCTGTGCTTAAAACTTTGAACTTAATTTTCTCGAAATTGGCTATATAATGTGCTTTACTATTTGTTATCTGCCTTTAGGTGTATTACTAGCTTAACAAGTCCCATCCCCATTTAAATTTCCCAAGTTTGTACCCTTATGGAACATTTCTCCTTTTAAAGTTTTAATTTTTCTTTAATTTGTAAAGAATACCACATTTCTAATAATAATAAAAATATCTGTTGTGTTCTTTTGGTAATTATTTTCATATATCTCTAGGTATTTTAAAAATGTCAATATTATCCCTTCTAAAGTCATATCTTCCTGAATAAATTTAATATGTTATTACCTTTTTTTGCCATTTTTTAATCAATTGTGCTAATTTTCATCCATAGATTTATATTGTGGGGAAAAATTAGCATCATTAATATCAGATAGGAATATTAACTAAGTAATGAATTTTTGCATCAAGTTATACTATAACTTTTTAGAGTTAATTTTTTTATGATATATTATCATAATTTTTTCCACTTGAATTGGATTATCAGTGACGAAATTGAGTTTTCATGCATATGAATGCTTTGTGCATGACAACATTGAAAATGTTAGCCTTCTAATCCAATTGTATTTCTGTCTCACACAAATTATTTTGAACAAAAAATCATTTAAAAATTTGCTTAAGATTTATGACTTTATGATAATTAGGTTGAGTTTAAATTGTATTAAAAAATGCATCTTCGAACTAAATGTTCTTATTTAAATTAAGGAGCTTTATCTATTTTATGATTCACATACTACATTTTTTATTGTTGTCCGTCCTGAATATTTGTTTAAATTAAGCTTGAAAGGTAAGATATTCATAAATATGTTTTAAACAGTAATAAATATTTCAATGGGAAAAAAATAGTTCTTTAAACTTTTTTAAATTTTAATGTTATTGCTAAATGCAGATGTCTCTTTCTGTGTACTAAAACATTCTTCCTTAAATTTTTTTGTTCTCAATTTTAGAATCATCGAATTGCTCGATTACTTACTGTGAGTATTCGAAATACATCAACTCCTGGATATTCTACAGTTTCAAAATCATGTCCTATTCATGTGTATAATGCTGAGAAAATAGCTCATGATGCTTTTATGGCACTTCAGAAATTTAATTCATCATCAAATTCTTCATGGTAAATTTGTTATAAATTTTTTATATGTTTTATGTATTTTTTTTTTTTTTTTTTTTTTTTAATTTTAATTATTTTAATAGGACACCTGGAATTTTGACTTTGGCAATGGCAGCTGGTAAATTTGAAGACAGATTGAATGTTTCTACTAATGATATCCAATCATATTTCAACACTGCAATGTCTCCCACCAAAAAAATAAGGGACAACTGTGATCCAAGTTCATCTAATATTGATACCGTTTTAGATTTAATAGAAAATGAATCAACAAGTATAACTCCTCAAGTGAATAATATTGTGTTAAAAAGAGATAACTCAGATCTAAAGATCAGCAATTATGGTCACAAAGCAAGAGGCATATCGAGCTTTTTCTCTACCGAAGCACCTTCAACATCCAAATTGAATATTTTGACTGAAGAAGGTGCCACAAAAGCTCCACTTTCATATAATGATGACTTCGAATCTAATCAAATGCTAGAAAGAAATCTCAAAGACATTAATACAACATTAAATGGTAATGTATCAAGTAAAATAGTTGGTCATATGGAAAGTTCTTTTGTATCAACAAAAATGGAAATTTCCAACAATGGTATGAAACAAAAACCCAAAGGATTTTTTGCAAAGAAACTGGAAGAAAAACTCAATCACAATGCAACATCAGAGGATAATGTATTGAATAAAACAGATGATCATTTGGATTCTTCTGCATCAACAAAAATGGAAATTTCCAAAAATGATACAGAACAAAAACCAAAAGGATTTTTTGCAAGGAAACTGGAAGAAAAACTCAAAGCTTTGAATCCTGATACTTTAACATTAGCCCATTCATCTACATTTGAAAGTCCAATTGATAAGAGTTCAAAGGATAATTGTGATCAAACCATGTCATCTATAACTTCTAATTCAGGAATTATTGAACAATCTATATTTTCAGAATCATCTGTAGAACAATATCCATTACTAGAAGAATTAGATCCTGAATTAACTATTCAATGTTTAAAATGCAATCGTCGAATTCCAGTTTGGGAAGAGGAAGAACATGCTGATTACCATGTAGCCTTTGATTTATCTAGAGAATTGAGGAAAGATTCAGTTGTTAAGAAAAGTTTACCTGTCCAAAATTCGGTAAAAGGTATTCCCACCAAATCAAGAACTAATCGAAAAAGAGGTAGCACAACTAAGTCGGTGTCTAACTCAAAAAAACCGGTTCAACAGAATACACTTGATTCTTTTTTCAAATGTTCATAGTTTTCATAGTGTATGATTCACTAAGTAAGCTATTTATTTTCAGGAAAAAAATGCTATTTATATTATTATTAATTAACATCTGCTTCTAAGTCAAATTTGATTATTTTTCCAAATTCTAGTATTGTTCCTTAGTTTTAATGAATTTATCATTTTTGTATTTATTAAAAATTATTTTAATGTTCTTATTTATTATTACAAAGATTTTAAAACTGTTAGTAAATGAATTCATATTTAAAAAATTATGTAAAATAAGACGTTAGCACAAAGAATATTTTATGTTATATTCTAAATATGTAAGAATTATTCAAATTGTTGGTTATTAACTTTAAAAAATAAATTATTTTTTGTAATCAGTGCAAAGAATATTTATATTTATATCCATAAAATGTATATAATATTTATATATATAAATATTTATTGTTGCTATGAGGATAAAATAATGTGAAAAATGTCTAAATTTCAACAATTATATTTTAAGAATATCACATCTTATTATTTTGACATAAATATATCACTAAATAGATTTTGTTTGATACCTTATTTTATACCTTGAAATTGATGTTTCTAAGCTTAAGGGAAATTTAAATGTATTTATTAGGTTTTAAAAGTAATCTCAGAACAAATTTATATTTTAAAGTGTTCTCATGATTACTCTTTGTAAACTGTTTTAAATATCCTTGCTACTTGTGTCTATCATTACATATTCTTAAAATGCTTAAACATATATTCAATAAGACTTTTATGTCTTATTATTAATTTGCTTTGATCACTAAAAGTGTCAATCTGGAAATTCGTGTCTTTTCATAAAAAATTGCTTGCATGTACTTTGAAAAAAATGTGTTTTTTATATCCTAATATGTGAATAAATATCTCAAAAAGTGATGGGATTTTTTTTTTCCCCGAACAAAACATTCAGAATTACATTTTTTGCAACTTAATTAAATAGCTATTTTGTTGTGTTATAATGTATTCCAAAGGCCTTTTTGTAATGTATGACAAAAAGAGTTAATGCTTAAAAATTCTGTGCATTACACTTTATGTTTTTTCTTCCCAAAATTAAAAATAGAACCATTATGTGAAAAATTAAAACTAAAAAAGGTTATCTAATGATGTAGATTCACAAAATAAAATAATTATGTCAACTTACAGTTGGCTGATGTCTTAACTTAATCTTAAAGTTACATTTTGTTTTATATGCATAATATATAAATTAAAAAGCTAATGCACTGCATGAAGATCAAAGTTTGCCACAATATGTTTATGACTGACATATAAATAAATGTTTCATTTTAATTAATATACAGAACAAGCATGCATTTCTCACTAGAAAAACTATGATGAACTTTGTGTTATGTATATTTAAAAAAGATAACTAAATTTTAGTACTTGTTTAGTAAACTAGAGTAGGTCAGTTGATAAAAGTTGTAAAAGATTTTAAATTTTTCATAATATTACTGTATCATACTCAAATATGAATTATGTTCATCATTAATTTTTTGAATTCTTCAATTGCTGCTTCATTAGATCAAACCGTATTGTATGTTTTCTACATTTTTAGATGTTTCTTAAAAACTTAAATACATTCTCTATTTTTATTAATTCATGATTCCTTAACCTAGCTCATTTCCTATATTTAAAGCACATTTTTGAGGTATTGCACCAATTTCCAAATTGCTTTTAATCTTGATTATGAATCTCTTTAGTTTCAGTGTCAGAAATGGATTTGTATTTTCAAGACTTAACATAAATACTTAAGCAGTTTGTCATTTAAAAAATTTTAAAATAAAATTTATTTCTGCAGTACTTTTCTTTTATTTTTGTATACAGTGAGTACTGATTTTTCCCCCTCTTTTTTGTTATTTCTCAAAATTACTCCTCTTAAATCTATTTATAAAAAGCTAGCATTTTTGGAAGTGAAGAAAGTATAAGTTTGAAGACTTGCCTGCAATTTTATTTACTGTTTTGTGGACTTTTTTAAAACGAACAGATTTCCACCTGGGACGATTGTCCTGAAGAATTTTATGACTTTTTTGAAATCTTCTGTCTATTTTTCGGCTATTTTACCTTGTAACCTTATCTTGTAAACTATTTTGCTGAAATAAAAAGTTTTATAATCATTAGTATACAGATATGATTTATTAAAAATTCTGCTTCAAATAAACTTATAGAAATTGTTGCATTTTCTGAGAAGAATGTGAACGTTGTCTGCTAAAGACCATCAGAAGGGTAGAACTAGCTCCTTCCAACTACCGTTTCAACTTATTCTATATTGATACATGATAGCAATTCCTTTTGAAGTCATTTAAGAGTATAAACTTTTGATCTTGTCTTTTCCCAATATCAAAGATCTCAAATTGTAATAAAACTTGTAATAAAAATTCGAATCAAGAATCGTATGTTTATGTCTGCAAGATTGTTTACTTTTGCTCAATAATCATGATGGAAAAGAACATACTTAATTAGCAGTATCTTTTTTTACAGTTTACAAAATAGATAAAACATCGTATATTGTACTTTCACTAGACATTTTTAGTATGTAAAAGAAATGCAACTGCAAGTAATGAATATCTTAACAGGAAATATTTTTCCAGGTCTTGATTAACTAGCAAAAGAAAGACATTCATGCATGATTTCTGAACATCAAAATAAAAGGTTGCACGAACTTCTTTTTAAAGAAACAGTGATCAGGCATATTTATTTCAACTGGTTTAGTATAATTACTCCCATGCCACTGTTTTTTGGTCGTGTTTTATAACCTACATTGATACGTTTGTGATGAAAATATTGAACAATGTTATGTTATCAAATTCTCTGTGAAACTCAACAAGTCTGCCTCAGGCATATTTGATTCTTTAACTAAAGCTTATGGAAATATAACTCCATCGAGAACTATAGTTTTTAAGTGGCTCAGAGCTTTCAAAGAAGGCTTAGAAAATGTTTGAAGACGAGCCTCGTTCTGGAGGACCAATCCCGTCAATAAACGATAAAAATGTGAAAGTAGTTCGAGCTGTGATGGCGAAAGACCGCCGACTGATCTTCAAGAAGAGTGCAAAAAAAAACGAGATTGATTAAAAATTGTCATAGAAATTTAACAGATCGCTTGCACATGCGAAAGAAAGTGTGCAGGACTCGTCTGTGGAGCAAAAATCGAACCGGGTTGAAATGTGTCGTTCTTTATTGGAAAGACTCGAAATTGAGCTGAGTGTTTGGATAAAGTAATCACATTCGATGAATCATGGGTGTTGGAATACGATCCCGAGACTAAAAGGCAAAGTTCCGAATGGCACACAAAGTTCTCGTTCGTAAAAAGCTCGCGTGAGCATATCCGAGGGGGAAACAATAATTATTGTTTCTTTCGACCGTTGTGACATTGTGCTCAAGGAATGCATATATATTAAGAACAGTTAATAGCGCATTTTACAAAGAAGTCTTGGAACGACTTCGAAAACGGGTACTGCGAGTCCGAATGGACAGACGATGCACCAATATTATGCGTCCATTTCACTTTATTTCAATTTGAAAATTTCTGACGAAGAAAAACATTCCAGTACTTCCAAGGCATATGCTATTTCACTCTCTTCTCTAAGATGAACGGTCATGATTTCGGGGCGATGGGAAAACTTTGAAAAAAAAAGCTAATTGATGAGCTATACACACTTACTGCTATGAACATTGGGGGAAACATTGAACCGCTATGTAACTTCCCTAGGGTCGTACTTGACACTCCCGGGATACCCTAGCGATCCTTCTCTATTTTCGACCCTCCTTCTTGTCAATCACTTATCTTTTTTTCAACTTCACGTCTAGACCACAGTTTAATCTTGTTTGGCGCAGCATAGCCATATCTGGCTCTTGCGCCAATAAACTTTACATTCACTCACTCAGGGTCGTACTTGAAGGCGAAAACTTGTAAATTCAGGTTAGATAATTTATAAAAAAAAAAAATCCATACACTTTTGAGACAAACCCCGTATGGATAAAAAAAAAAAATGCGTTTAGAATTGAATATTAGTACGTGAGTAGTTCACAAAATACTCATAAGAGGGCATTGTTTTGTAGTCTATTGAAGACTTTCCTTACTCACTGAATCATAAAATTAACGCGCGGGCGATTCTTTGTTTTCCGTTTGCAGATGCTATCACTGCGGATGTAGCGCAGCTGATTCGGCGCTTATTGTGAAATTACAGGTAAGAGCTGCATATTCATTATATGTGAATGTCTTTTTGTAGTGAAGATCTAAACATAGGTGTACGGTATTACATTTTTAAACACTTTTGCGGCGTGGTTTATAATTTATTAGTATCAAAATCGGATCATTGTACCAAGAGACATAACTTTCAAGTATTTTTTTTACTCTCATCTGCTTCATATTAATTTTTGCGCTTAAATTCTTGTATAGGAAATATTTTTAAAGCTATTAGGCTTTTATGCTGTATGTGTTTAAAAATTTTATAATTATGAATGTTTCGTCTTCGGGAAGCTATCGTTTTTCTATGACTCAATTCCTGTGAAGGAATGAAATTGCTTCTCGTTTAATTTATATTTGGCCTTGAAATCGTTACTTAGTGTAGTGTGGAAGTGAGATGCTCGTAACATCTCCAGTGTTCTCTTTATTTGATCGTGGGTTTAAAATAACGAAATCCGTCTCTAGAGCGACAATAAAAAAATGTTCTGTGAGGATAGTTCATTTTTTAAAGAGAAAAAAAGTTAATACTAGATTATCTTAATTAAATGAGCTATAGGAAATTCATAAAAAATAATTTACATTAAATATAGATCATACAAAAGTGTTAAGTGTGTAATAATGAGTATGTATTATTGCTATTAAAATAAGAATAATTATGGAGAGAAAATTACGAATTTTTATTTTTACACACATTTGGCAATAAAACTTTAAAAAAAGGTTTCCCATATTCCCTGTATAAATAACTCAATTCAATAATCGTATGTGATGTAGCGGATAATCAAGGTACATTCAAAAATCACCATGTATTACCAATAGTTTTGTCATAATTTAGAATAAATATTTATACGTTATATGTTAATATGATCAGGTTTTGAAATAATTTTTCCCAAAGCCAACAAAAATAACTTTTAAATTAAAAACGAATATATTCTGTGTTTTAGAATTTCAAATAACAGAAAAGCTGAATTCATTTTATTTCATGCAATATAATGATTGAATGCAAACACAAACTGACGTAGGGATGAAATAAAAATAGATTTTTATAAACTCTCATGCAGTTTTGAAAATTTTCTATTAATTATGCAACATAGCCAGCCAGCTAGTGCCTTCACCTAATGTTAAAAAATAAGTTCTAACTTAGCATATATATTTTTTTTCATTTGAAAAAAAAATACTCAGATAATATATAGCGGCTTCATTCTTATCTGGAGAGCAAAGCATTTTATTTAATACATTTCTGTTTCAACCAAACCATTTTTTTTTTTTTTCTTTTCCTGATATAAAATATATTCAGTTTATTTCCTATATTATTATACTGATTAAATATTCTTCATTACCTGTCAAAAACAAAATGGCGTATTTAGCAAATATCTTTAAATTTCAAAAACGAAAATATATAAGAAATGGATGTACAGTCGATTACAAAAGTCAAAATACACCTATTAATTAATATTAAATTATTAAAATAACAAAATTTAAGAACGAGATAAAAAAAAATTATCTTTACAGAATACGCATAAAACTGAAATTCACATCACAAAAATCTATCAAAAGGAGATGCTTTTGCAGAGCACTGTTGAAAAATGAGTCGAGTATACATTAAGAAATTGGCATTCTTATTTTGTGTCTGCTAAAATAACTCGAAGAAAGGAAATTTGTGTTATGTTCGGAATTCGATAATTAAGTTAAAAAGAAATTTAAAAAATTGTTGGGAAAAGTGGGTCTGCTATCCAAACTATTACAAGGATTTGGGAAACAATCGGTCATATATTTTACAAATCTCGTAGTGGACGGCCAAGGATTTTGCTCGAGAAATAATGTGAAAATAGTAAGATTAAATCCGAAATTATCCGCTCTTCAATGAACAGAATATGTTGCTGTAACTATTGGCTAGAGCAGAGGTCGCGTTTTTCTCGAGTGGGTCATTTTTTTCACAAAAATGTTTGCTGGTGAGTTACATCACTTTTATTTTAAATTACGCATTATCTTTATACAGAAAATAAAAAAAAAACCTTATGCTGATGGAGTAATCCAATAAACCTTAAATATATTACACATTTACTATAATCAAATCTATATTTACTAAAAAATCGTAAAATGTTAGCAGAAAAGTAAACACCATGTAAATAAAATATTTAATTAAAAACATTTTATCATTTTAATTGCTTCCTTGATGCTGTTTCATTATCCCTGTAAGGTTGGAGATATTTGGGTGATAATTCGTTGCTTCTGAATTTCCGGCAGTTAACCTGTTTGCGATAAATTGAGAATGAATTTCATTTGGGAAAATACCTGTTCACATGAGTAACTGAACCCAAAGGCAAGCGAAACCAACTTTCTTTATCGAAGAAAACGGGGCCGCAGTAGCCTAGTGGTCAAGGTCGTGGACTAGCGGCCGGCGGTTTTTGCTCAGTCGCGGATTCGATCCTTGGCCGCCAAAGACCCGCCGTGTAGCCGGGGCTGATGAACGTTAAATCTGTTCGGGACCCAAAGTCCTCCCGTTGGCGTGGTGTGGATGTTAGGAGAGGGGGGTGCCAGCTCAGGTGTCGTCCTTGTCACTTGACCGTGGTTCAAAATTACGAGGTCCGTCGCCAATAGCCCTCGTGTTGCTTCTAGTGCGACGTTAATAAAAACTAAAAACATTATCGAAGAAAACTTGGAAAGAAACTATGCCCAATGTGTTGTTTCCATGCTTAAATTATTTTAATAAAACGTTTTTCTGTATTTCGCTTGGTGTGTGTGTCATCAAACTTTCGATCGCTAATTTAACCAACTTCCCATTAAGCTAGAGCTCTGAAACTTTGGGAATCGTTCTTACTCGCCAAACAATGCAATATTTAGACATTTGCGACGTTTTAACTGATATTTTTTTAAATAATGCAGTTTAGCCCAACCACTTGGCGCGGTTTCAAAAATTGCCAAACGTGGCGTTTGTTTTTTTTTTTTTTGCTGAACGTTTAGTCCGCCACATTTGGCAAAATACCGTCAAATAATTCCTGTCTCCAAGAGTGGTTTGACTAAACTGCATTCCAACCATTTAATTTACCATATGAATTAATTTTAGTTAGTTTTAACGTTTTTATGTATTTTACTTGGTGTGTGTGTATCAGAGTGTCATCAAATTTTCGATAGTTAATTTAACCAATTTCCCATCAAGCTAGAGCTCTGAAATTTTGGGAATCGTTCTTACTCGCATAACAATGCAATATTTAGACATTTGCGACCAGTTTTAGCTAATATTTCAATAATTTTTTTAATAAACTTTGCCACCATATAAAAACGTTGGTTTTTATCTCGAATTATTCATCAGTGTCTTTATTACGACGTCCGTTGCCAATAGCCCTCATGTTGCTTCTAGTGCGACGTTAATAAAAACAAATAAAATTTTCTTAAAGCCTTGAATTTCTGTTCATATTACTGAGTTTTTGAAATCAAATAACTCCATATCTAAATTTTCCTGGGAATTAATCTATCTACGATTATTTCTAGCTGTTATCAATATATAAAATACTGTGAACTATCAAATTCGGCAATTAAAAAACAAGAAACAACTTCCCTTCTGATTTTCCAAATGTACATCTCCGACCTGGTTATGTAATGGCGAGAAGGCAGTAAAAATTTTAAAAAGGAAAACTGCGGATGGTTACAGAGCACTCAATAGTTGATGCCAACTAGGAAAAGTTTAAAGAATTAGATACAAAAAAAAATCCCGCCCACTTTAATTTGTTGGCAAGAATACCTACTGATCATCGTAATTGAGAATTGTTTACTGGGTCACTAAAATTTTCCGAGTGAGTCACTAGACTGCTGATCGCTGGGATAGAGTGTTAAAGTAGAAACAGTTCAAATAATCATTCGAGCGTGGTGGAAAAGAAGTTATTGTTTATGAATCAAATGTGTGTCGGCTGCTGGTAATGGGGAGATTCACCTCCATGGAAGGTACAAGCAATCGTTTCAAATATTTGATGATATTGCAAAATTACATACAGACACCTTATTAACAGTTTACATATTGGAAATAACTGGATTTTCCAGCATTAACGGTCCAAAACACACAGCAAAGATTATGATATAATAGTTGCATTATAAAGTACCTGCACAACTCGACACCCGTCACCAATCGAAAGATTTAAATTCCATCAGACACGTATGCAGTGACGTACCCGGTCCTCCCGTTGGCGTGGTGTGGACATTAGGAGAGGGGTTACCAGCTCGGGTGTCGTCCTCGTCACTTGACCGTGGTTCAAAATTACGAGGTCCGTCACCAATAGCCCTCGTGTTGCTTCTAGTGCGACGTGAAAAAAAACTAAACTAAGCAGTGACGTACCCAGGAAAGGGTCATATGCACACACACCCCAATACTTTTTCTCGAAATTGTAATATTTAGTAATAATTATTTTGTTATAGATGTTAAACATAATAATTTCTTTTTCTCATCATGCTTATTTTTTTTTTTTTTTTTTTTTTCATCATGAAGAGAAAAAAGGATTTCAAATAAGCCAACTCTTGTGAAAAGAATAAAAAAGTTTTTGCTGTCTCTGAAAAAGTATCTGTGGCTCAGTGTTTGTGGACAAAGAGAGGGAAGGGGATGCATATCTATAGAAACTGCATCCCCTCCACAAAAATGCATATTTTATTCTCATTGTGTCTTAATTATTTTTTAAATTATCTTTATTTTTGTAATTTTGATTACTTGATAAAATTATATCAGTACTTGAACAGTTTTAAATGGAACCCTGAAAAATTACATTGTTGCAAGCTTTTTGTCATGTCGTCTGAAATTGCATAAGATACCTACAAAATCTTATTGTCTCAATACCTAGGAAATAGAAAGCTGTCATTGATTTTCGGCGTTGGACAAAACATCGGGAGAAGTTATTCTTCTCCATGCGCTGTGGAGGGGGAGAGAGTGAGTTGACCTTGGTTGCCGCTGCTGTTTCGAACCCTGGTCCAGTGGGTCCGAAGGAAAGTTGATCGGTCACTTTTTACTGTGCCTCTGCCAACCAGGCTGAAAATACGTCTCATCTGGCAGTTAAGTGAGGCATTTTAATTTTTGGCGTTGTTGTAGGAGAGAGTCGCTGCTTACTCCTCCTCCAGTATCATCGTGATGATACGAAAGAATGATTTAACAGAAGGTTGCTTTTTTCCCATCCATTACTGCAATTGATATACATCCCTCCCTTTGCTTGGGGCGGTTTTCCATTTGAGTCATCGGCTGTCTCGTGTTGAGTGGCGAGACTCGTCATCACGTGCGCCAAAGCCGGAATACCACTAGTCGCGATTTTGCGTTTGTCTTAGTTAGACATACTGAGGCAAGTGTTTTGGGTCAGGTGGCATATGCAATCAGTAGATTTAGGCTGCGCTGCCATCTAGTGTTCAAGTACTGAGTCACCACTTCGGCGCTGCTTTCTCCAGAACATCAAGGGATTTCATTCAACCCCGTGTCCCGTGGTGCGGGGCGAGAGTTGTTTTGCTTTTGAGTACCGGCAGCGGCTGTTTCGAACCCTGGACCACTGGGTCCGAAGAATGTTGACTGGTCGCTTTTTGTCATGCCCTAATCAACCAGGATGAAAGGACTTCTCATCTGGCTAGTTAAGTAAGGCATTTTAACTTCTGGCGTTGTAGAAGAGAGTCGCTGCAGATTTACAAGTTATGCGATATTAAATTATTTCAGTTCCATAAGCTACGCTAATTTTTCATTTTCTTGATGTGTATGTACATTTTTGTGTTGTGTGAATTTCATTTAACGGAATGTTTCTTTTTTTTTTTTTTACAAAAAATGTTGCAGCTTTTCAGTTTTTATAATTACATAAAAAATGCCATTTTTGAGAGAGATGACTTTTGTGAT
>BMAW01064378.1:47122-120019 GCA_019974015.1 Nephila pilipes | reverse complement strand
CTTTATGCTTTCCATTAGTAAAGATTAGTGAAAAAGTAACAGCTCAACTTGACTCGGAGTTGAAGAACAACTCAACTTGACGGGCAGAGCAAAAAGAACGGAACACGAGGCAAGTCGAGTGAGGGAGAAATCGAGGAATAGGAGAACAATGGCGAAAGAACTAGCCATGTCTGACAATTCTGTAGATGTGTAGTATTATCTTAAATGTTGTGTTTCATGCTGCATTAATGTTTAAATTAAAGTTTTGCAGTTAAAAAAGAAAAAGGTCTGAAATGACTTATTAATTGTTTTTTTACAACCACTCTCACCGCCTTACAACCACTCAATCAAAATGGAACGTGTTTTACACCATTACAGCACCGCCTAGTGGTTCATTGCTTGCTGTCCGACTATGGTGAAAATTACTTGCTCACATGTTTTCTATCACCCCTTAAATTTTTGCCCATGAGTTTCGAAACATCCTGAATAGCGAAGACAGCCTTAAACTTATTTCAATACAGATCCCAAGCGTTGATTGGAAATATAATCAAAATATGTCAAATATATATATTTGGATGAGCATGACTTTCATTTATACTTTTCATTGTAAAGGGCCAGGTTAACATAATCGCTATACATTTAATTGGGTGGCTGCTCTTTTGAACCTCGTTCGACAAAATTCGTATTATGGTTAATACGAATTTATATCGTTTATCCATAATACGACTTATTGTTGAATTTATTGAGACTTCAATATCTTTATATGATATAGTGAGAACGCTTAAAGGGTTAGGTGCCAGTTATCAAACCTTTTTATCTAGTTTATAATAATCTACAGAGGGCTGCCCAATGAGCAAAATTAGAGTCGCTCAGTTCGATAGATTCTTTCATAATGACTTTAAATTTTATTTTATTTTAAATATTAAGATTTGATTTATAAATCTTAATATTTTTTTTAATTAGGAAACTTCCAATTTTATTTAATTGAAATTCAATAGCTATGAGGAGGAGGAAGTATTTCCTTCGTTTTAAAGTGACTGCGGCACCCCAGTGGTCATGATGGCTGCCGATGGTTTTCGTAGAATTGTAGGTTCGAGCCTTGATGCCACTGAAGACCCGTCATGTTGTCAGAGTTGATGCTCGTTAAATCTGTCAAGGCTCAAAGTCCTCCCGTTGGCTTGATGTGGAAAGTAGGAGAGGGGGGGAACAGCTCAGGTATCGACCTCGTCACTTGATCGTGGCTTGTAATTGCAAGGTCAGTCACCAATAGCCCTCGTGTTGCTTCTAGTGCGACGTTAATAAAACCAATTAATCAATCTTCGATTTAGAATAGGAACTCTGTATAATTTAAGCACAACCTTGTAATGGTTTATAATAAGGAAGTGTGTGTGTCAGCAAGATCGTTTGGTCCTATTCTGGTGCAATTCAGCACAAATTTGAATCACGTTTTACACTCCTAAAATTGGTAGTTTTTTTTTTTTTAAGAAGACCACTCGACGGAGAGATATCACAACTTCTCAGTGGCTTATTTTTATTCTTTCTTTTTATAATCACATTTTTTGAAACACACATACATATGTATGCGCACACATAATTATTTTGTCTAACTTTTAAAGTGCTACACGAAATATTCAATTATTCTTCATAAATTACTAGCGTGCAGATGTTATAAAGAAATCAAATGTTTTGTAAATTGAAATTTGTGTTTGAAACAGATAAAAACATTTGCAAACGAGTACATTCTTTGTAAATATGTTGCATGCATGCTTTTAATTTAACATAATGGTAAAAGAAAAACATCCCCAAGAAACCGACAGTCAATTTTCAGGAAATTTTGACCCCGAGGTACTCGGATCTGCTTTTTGTTTCCTATGGGGATGTAGGGATACACATCCCCGGGATACACTAGCGATCGTTCTCCAATTTCAACTCACATTGTCAACCATTTTCCCTTTTTCTTCCATCTTTCCTGCAACAAGATCACAGTTACACAGGATTTGGCGCAGCATAGCCATATTTGGCCAACTTTCACTAATATTGAACATAGTCAATATATTAATCACTGAAATATTTTTTTTTATATTTACGAAAATCTATTATTCATTTTTCGAAATATTTTTCTGTTGACTAAAATGGGTTATACTAAATATTTATTCTTCGAAAAATACTTTTGCTATGTTTATTAAAAACATGTGGAAGGTAAACAAAAATTAAAGTTAAAAATTTATAGGACAGTTTTGTGAGATTATTCAGTTTGCGTATACTCCCTACAAAACGTGTTGTTAGAACATAAAAGAAAGGAACATCTTAATTCCCTACCTGTTTTTCCCGTAATAAAAAAATCATAATTCCATTGAACGACATTAACTACCTATTATTTTATTACAAGGAAGGAGAGACATCTGAACGAATTACGTTTATTTTAAATGGGTTTTTTTTTCATTGCAAAAAGAAAGTTATAAAACTCGATTTTAAAAGTTTCCGCCGTTATTAACGTTTGAGTTGTTTAAAGAGTTACAGCTGAAGATTACAGATCATTTCAGAGATTCACCAGTAAGAGATAAGTATTTTTTTTAAAGTGTTTTTTATTTGTAGAGAATGTATCTATTGAAATATATCTTTAATCTTTTATTATAGAACATATTCTGACAGAAAACAACACAATAAAATATATATTGATGTTTTGTAACAATTTATTATGACGCGAATTGGCTAATGAAAATATTAGATTTTAAAATAAAATCGTTTTAAATTAAAATTTAAAAATTCTTGGAAAAGAAGTATATTTCCGTTATAAACAAATATATTACACTAATTTGCATTTTAATAAGAATGCAAAAAATTACCGAAAATAGTGTTAAAATATTCATTTACTTAAAATACTTGTGAGACCGCCATTTTTGTTCGCTTAGCTTTCTTTCTGTCAAACTCAGAAGTAAAAAAAATGCTAAACAGAGAGTTTTAATAACATTGTAAATTGGAATTAACTAGCAAATTTTCTTTTATTTCTTTAGTTATCATACCAAAATGTAGTATTTTTTTTTCGGTGAGTCAATTACTGGTACCAATCTCGGCATCAAAATTGTTCTTTGTTCTTTCACGGAATAAAAATAATTTCTCGATTATACTAATTAAAATAATACAGTCAAATTAGGAGAGAAGAAAGAGTTTTATTTTACTCTAGCTTCAGTTTTGAAGAAGTATTTGGGCCTGACGAACTTCATTAAACTTTTTTTTTTTTTTAAATCTTTTTCCTTCTCCAGAACTCTCAGGTTACAAAATATCTTTCACTAATGCGCCACCTGTCGGATCGACTGAATATAAACATTTTTAAAACACGCGCGCAATATCTGTGTGAATAGTTCAACGTGTATCGTATGATTTTATTTTAATAAAATCACACAAACAACATTGCCCTGGAACTCTACGAATGTTGTTTAAAAGACATAAACATTTAGAATGTTAAGATTTTTTGTCAAATCTTAGGAAATTTAAACACACCTTTTTCATGCATTATAGTCATTTATTTGTAAGGAAAAAAAATTTAAAAATAAAAATGTGGCCTCTATAGAACTCCTCATTGACTTACCTTTTTTAGGTAAGCACAGGCATCATGACACTAAGGTACCCAAATGATTTCCCCCCCTCTTTTTAATGGGGCTTACTGTCTTTGGTAAAAATGGGCGACGTGGCCCTTTAGCGATTTTTCCTTATTTTTGACCCTTCTTTTAATCAACCGATTTGTATCTTTCTTCCATTTTTTTTCAAACGTTCAGATCACAGATACACATTACTTGGTACAACCTAGTGATCGCGGTAGCCTAGTGGTCATGGTCGCCGACTCACGGTTGGCGCTGCTTTAGTAGAGTCATAGATCCAAGACTTGATGTCACTAAAGACCTGTCGTGTAGAGGAGCTGATGCCCGTTGAATTTGTCAAGGCTTCCTGTTCTACCATTCGTCACTTAACCGATGTTCAAAACTACGAGGTCCGTTGCCAATAGCCCTCGTGTTGCTTCGAGTGCGACGTTAATAAAACCAGACCAATCCTGTCCTACCATTGCCGTGTTGTGGAAGTTAAAAAACTTGATCGTGGTTCAGAATTACGAGGTGCTTTGCCAATAGCCCTCGTATTGCTTCCAAGTGTCACTTAAAGCAATCAAAAAATGTGACGTTAATAATTAATAAATGAAATTTGTCTTAAATGTAGGGAGGGACATTTGTCTTGGTTGTTCCCTATAATTTATAAATCAGTCAATCAATAGGGATAGGGAGCAAAGGAACAGCCTGTTTTTGGAAGAGCTTCCGGCTTTTCACTGAAATTTGCACATTTGTCCAAGTTGTAGAGACTAATTAGTTCCTTACTGCTCCTCCAATCAGGCAACTCGTTATACTCATGTGTTTTGAAGAGTCCACTGTGTTCTCAAATGCTTAATTATTGTTGGATTCGCACTTTTTATACCCTGATTTAAAGATCGAAAATAGATCATGGAGTTTCAAACAAGGACGTGGCTGTGGGATGTATTTCCTTCATTATTAAACTCTACGGCCAATTTAAAGTCTATTTAAATAGTTAATAAGTTCAAAACTCCTATTGAAGATGGGTAAGAGCAGGACAAAACACTTTTATTACCTATCAAAGAATATGCAAGGTCGCTCTCGCTCTTAAAAAAAAAGTGAGTTGGATTGGACACACTACAACTGGACAACAAGATTAGACACACTCATGCCGACAATAATTATAATTTATGAAGAACATTTAAAAAGAATTTAAATGAAGGACAAACAGAAGCGAGAGAGAACCGTGAAACTAGAATGCGGTTCCTCTCTCTTTCCCTATATGCTTTACAGTGCTATTGTAAATAGCGGTAGCAATGGAAAACTCACCAGTCACCACAAGGAGGGAGAGAGCCCACGCTGCAGATCATCTTAAATGCGTGTGCGATCTACACTTAAAAATACGCAGGAAAATCCAGAAGAACCTCTCAAGAGACTTCAAAAATAAAAAATCGTCTAAAACAAGTAAATAACGACCTTGAAAACTTTAGTATTTTAGATGCCTTGAAAGAAATCCAAGACCTTTTCCGGTCATTTCCTGATCTCCTCGAAGCATGTCAGAAAATGAGAAAATAGACAAGCTCAATATTTTCATCCAATGAATTGTATATGCCCTACCATAAAGTGAAAACAATAAACTTCCGACCAAAAAAGTAATATTTCTTCTATATTTCTCAGCCAAGAAAAAGGCGAACAGTTGAGAACGCCCACGACCAATCAGAATCAAGCTTCTCTCCGACCCTCCCTCAACCACCAATATCATAGTAAGTTCTCACCAGACCTTCACTTTTTCTTCAAACTCAGCCCCTCTCAATAGGACACACTGGATACATGGAACCCGTTTTATACTGATTTTACCCAATTTTACACTGATTTTGAGTTTAAAGGGCTAGGTACTCAGAAAAAGACTTCAGTATGTACAAAAGCGCCCTATCAGGGGCTCACCTTCTTTTGGTAGATCGGGAATTATATATATTTTTTTCTCATGGGATTTACTATATTTGGTAAACAAGGGTGAAGCACTCCAGGATACCCTAGCGATTCTTCTCTATTTTCAACTCTTCTTCTTGTCAACTAATTTTTGTACATTCATTATTAAGTTTCTCCTGGATTTATGCTGCTGAATTTAAACAAGTAAGTATTATGCACTGAAAATAAGTAATACATGCAGATGTAAAGATTTGTTTTAATAATCAGTAGAAAATTTAATCATATTTAACTAAGTGCAATACTTTTAATACTTTTTAATTTAATTTTTGTTGAGTCAAAGATACGCACCCGTTTATTCAAGAAATTCTTTTACAATCGTCAAACAATGAATATGCGAAAGATTTTTGAAATCAATTTTCCTCGTATCATATCTGCGTTTGAGTATGTTTATAAGATACTAGATTGCTGCAAAGAAAAAAGTAATTTAGAAATTTGGTTGCAATGTATTTAAGGAAAATTAAAAATCTTTTTTCAATACCCTAAGAATTTCAACAACAAAAAATTTAACAACGATCAGAAACTAAGTCTTGAAAATGTCCATTTTCACAATTAATACCGAGGCATTCACCATGGCGTTAAAAATTATCAAAATTTCCAGAAAAAAAAAATGTTTGAGTAATTTCTTTGAATAAGAGTCGGAAGAGATAGTTTATATAAACTTATTTACTAATAACAGGTTGGAATGTAGTAGCCACAAGTAAAAAATTTCAAGGATTATTCAACGTCATTTCAAGGATTCGAGTAATTATTTCTCAAGGTTTACTGAGAATAACTTGGAAGAATACTAACGAAGAATCGCTTACATTTTTTTTTTTATCAAATGAGTTTATTATTAAATGCATATCACAGAACATAAATTTTTAAAGTCGAAGCCTTTTACTAGTTGAGAAAGATTGATTGGCTGGTTTTAAGGGATATAGAGCAACGAAGGTTATTATCCCGCTGAGAAAGGTTTAATACTTAGAACCACGATGATCGAAAGAGAAAATGTAAAGGGAAAAAATCGATTAATATAAAAATGGGAAAAAAAGGTAATTATATCAAGAAGTCTACATTACAGTGTTCAAACCAAAGTTTCACTCTATAGCAAAAAAAAAAAAAAAAAAAAAAAAAAACGACGTACCAAGAAGGAGTTTTCCGATGGAGACAAAAATTGGTGGATCGGAAAATTATGTACAGAATAGAAAAATGATTCAAATTTCAGAAAAATTGAATAATTTATTTCATAGGTACATAGTAACGAGCTCAATAACGTGTTGACCCACCTCTAGTCTGGATGCAAGCTACCACACTACGTGGCATAGAGTGATAAAGATACCTGATGGTCTCCTGCGGTATTTCTTAACAAATTTGTTTCAATTCTCGGGCTAGGTCATCAACATTCCCTGGTAGATGCAGTCGTCTTCCCATCGTATCCCAAACATGCTCGATTGGAGAGAGATCTGGCTGGCCAAGGAGGTGTTTGACAAGCTGTAAGACAGTTCATAGCAACATGTGGAGTATGTGGTCTGGCGTTACCTTGCTGAAAAATAAGGCCAGGGCTACTGCAAAAGGAACGGTAACAAAACAGGTCTCAGAATGTCGTCGACGTACCGCTGTGCAGTAAGTGTGCCTCTAATGACTACCAAAGGGGTCCGGTTATCATGGGAAATGGCACCCCAGACCTGGCACTCCTGGTTGAGGGTCTGTGTGGCATGCAACAGAAAAAACTAGATCGGCTCGCTGGCCTGGGCGTCTCCAGACACGTCTTTGATGATCGTCGGGACACAGTTGGAAGCGGGATTCGTCGCTAAACTCTATACGTCCCCAGTCAGCATCATTCCCTCCAGATCGAGTCAAGCACCACCGTAATCTAGCTCGACAGTGTGCAGTCGCGAGTGGCAGGTGAGCGCAGATTTCGCTCTATCAGCCGTCTATTAATGGTCATGGTGGACACTCGTGTGCAGGTCGCACGTCTGATGGCTGATAACGATGAATCTGTTGCTGGGACATCTGATATGACAATCCCTCTGTCCTCCCGATCTGCTGTGGCCCTAGGTCCACCGCTATCCTCATGACGCTGAAATCTGCCATTTTCCTCCCATTATTGTCAGCATCTTCTAATCGCCGCATCACTTCGACCGATATGACGAACGATTATCCGATTTGCACTGCCTCTTTCAATCCAATGATATGACCTCTTTCAAACTGACAGTTGCTCATAATGAGCTCGAATCCTGTGGCGAGGTATTTTTTTCCATCGTTAAAAGTTATCCTAAATTTCAATGCAACAGAAAATTTGACCATCAGATTGAGAATCTTTTCTTATAAACTGCTCTGAGTGCACAGTTCCGATGCGCTGTATTAGCTCCCTCTATTCATGCATTGGACACCAAATTTGAATCATTTGCATGTTCTGTCCAAATGTCTTTGTATATTAAATTTCATTATAATCGGGTGCGTCTTTTTTTTTTTTTTTTTTTTTTTGTTATAGAGTGTAATTTTAGTAGGAAGTAAATCTAATTTTCATTTGGAAAATACACCGAACTCCTTTTTTTACACGGCGATACGTTCCTTAGAAAAGCGTGAGAAAAAAATCGTGTAAAAAATACATGCGTCATATGGTAAATTTGGGGATATGTTCCACAACTTTAAAAATCGTTAAAAATGTAAAAATTTTGAATATTTTCCCAAAAAACAGTGCAAAAAAGTACTAATAAAATCAACGTTACATATTTATAAAACAAAACAACTCATTTTTATTGCAAAAATTTTTTGAATTAGTGTACAGTGAAAATTCAGTGTGCAGGTACATACAACATTTTACAATTCAAATTGAAACTAGGAATAAAACTACTAACTAACAACTATTCACATCGCTACTTGATAACAAGCGTGCACGTTTATCACGAACTGGATCGAAAATGCTATCATCAGTGGATGTGTCAGTTATGTCTAAGCATAACTGTCGGCTTTGATTCAAATGAAGAATTTCGTTCGTGATTAATGGCTTCTAGTGGTTTCTTTGTTGCTACAAAGTCGTATTAGCGTTTTTTTTTTTTAATTATTTTTTGTTTTGTTTTTTTTTGTTTCTCATGTAGCTTATACAAATCTTGATATCCTGCTACACAAAACTTAAGCTCACATTGAAAACAATCTGAAAATGTAAACAATAAATTCAGAAACGCTACTTTGCCGGAAAACAGTCTTCCCAAAATTTATTTTGACTAATTTTTTCTAATAATGTTTACATTTCTAAATAATTAATCTGAAGATAAGATTTACAGAATAATTTAAATTCACAATTTTAATTACGAATAAAATTAATTCCTAATTACTTTCAATAGTAAAAACTTATTCTGAAAATGGAAAAGAAAATTAATTTAAACTGATCTCAATATTAAAAATATATTCAGGAGATATATTTTAAAGAATTTTTACTTTTATTTACTTATTTTATTGTTATAAAAATTTAATTTAAAAAAATCTAAATCTATAAAAATTTCAATCTCGATATTTTTTTTGTGTTAAAACTTTTTGAGCAAGATATGACTAAAGTTATCACAGAATATATATATGTGTGTGTGTGTGTGTGTGTGTGTGTGTGTGTGTTATCTTCGGTTGAATTGTTGAAAGTGATCATTTTGGGCCCTTCCATTTCGAGTCTTAGCATTTCACCCGATGAAGGATTAAATTGTTTTAATACGAATCCCTGAAGCAGAAAAGAGAATGATTATCATTTTGTCTTGCAAGGCAACAAGTAGATTGAGATTACAGTATTCCAATGAGAAATTCATTTAAGCCATTCTTTCATGACCTTGTTAGAAATTTACTTACAAATTAATAACTCCTTTTCAAACAAAGCCGCTGTCGTGTGTTGATGGGTTAAGAATATACTATATTAAAACTAGCTATAGGTAAAGAAAAAAAATTTAAAGTCATTTTTTTTATTATTATTATTATGTGGTTCAAATTGCTACGAACACTTAGTTCAGTTTATCATGTTTACCACACACACATAATAAAACCAGATTTAATTATATAATAAATTAAAAAGCAAAATATTAATTATATATTAAAAATGACAATTATCAAAAATAAATTATAATATTAAAAGTGACTGAATTTCAAAAACTATTAAGGTATTCCTAGAAATTAATCAGCATACGTAATATTAGTCCAATACAGCTCCCTAACTAATTCTAAAAATTTATTGAAGGCATCAATTTTCTTCTCCTCACAAGAAACATGGAACAAAAATTCTTCTAAATAAAATTTGAAATCGTAATTTCTATTATATGTTGGCAAAGAAGCCTCAATATGACACCACATACTCTCTATGGTATTAGTGTGGCATTGCGTTTCTGGGTCAACAAAATGTTATGTGTGGTTCACCTTCAAATATTAATAGTCTTCATCTGTAAAGCAATCATACGATTTTAAAGAATCTGAATAGATGATGGTTCCGGGCTTAATTCACTCTTTGATAAGACTTCTTCGTTCTTTCTTGAACGAGAGTTTCTTTCGTTCTAGCATGAACAGCAACAAGAAACAATAACCCTGAGCCTATTTCTATACCTCCAAATACCCACTTACCTTCTACTCGATACCCTCTGTTATATTTCCTTTTTCCAAATTTGGACTCATCCATCTCAACTATTTTTCCTACACCTCCTATTGTCTCAGATGTTTCCTCAATATAATCTACTATAATTTCATTTATAAACTTTCTCCGGTCGGTCATCGTTTTAGATGCGAATGAATATTCAGATATAATATTCTGTGTTGTATATTTCTGAACAATGAAATAGGTCAAACAATATTTCACCAATTGTTTATTTACTAGAGTTGAACCAATATCCAAACCTAATATATTTCTGCGAACTATAATCTTTCTTATTTGTCCTATTCCTACATGTCCAATCAGCACCATAATTAATGTCTGTGGATCTTAGTTTCATTGGACAACTGCATTTTGCCCAATTTAAGTTCTTTTTTTTTGTTTTGTTGTTGTTTAACCTGCTTTTCTTAAAAACTCTAGCTACAGAGTAACAGGGCCTTGCATAACTCATACACAAAAATTATCTTTGTAACTCCTGGTTCTCCCATAAGAGTTCCATCTTTTCTACAGCTGAAATAGGCTTTTGGGACTGATGCCTTTTACCATACAATTTGCTGATAACCCTTGACCAATTGAGTCATAGAAATACTGTTAACAGAATTCCTTTCTAATAATAAGAATAAGAATTTAAATTATATTCTAATGAATTCTAATTAAGAAATTTAAGAGAGAATAAGAAACCTAAGAATTTAAGTTATTTTTTAATGATTATTTCTATAAAAATTAAGTTATGTTCTGAAAATAAATATTTAAATAAGGTAATAATAAGACTAAGTAATAAGAATAAAAAGGATGGAATAATACAGCCTGCTTTTCTCCAACAGAATTCTTGAATCCTTATGAAGACACTATCCACGCCAATTCATGCATAGAAATGGTTAAAATTTTCGAAACACGCAGAAAAAATTACATAGGATTGGTTAATGTTGCCAGGTTTGAAGAAATTCTATATTTTTTACTAATTTAATTGTACTGAATTAATTAATTAATTTAATTAACATAACCAGAAAACTAATTAAAAAGTTAAATTAGATTAATTAATATAATTAGATAAATTAATTAATCTGTAACAAATCTTCAGACGGATGGGAAGGAAGGGTAGACATTTCTAAAACAATCACTTTATTGACAGCTAATCTACAAATCTATAGAACAATCAAACTAGAAATCTATACTATCTATATCCCCGCTCAATCCCCCCCTTTGGCTCCGCTACGCTTCGCTTCGCTTCGCTTCTGTGCTTCCTAATGCCCGCTACCTTTCGCCTTCTTGAAAGCTTACACTATATATACATATAAGTCTTAATTTGCATATCTCCGTTCTCTTCTTTGGAGGAAGTCCTCTGATACAAATAAGTGCTAATTCCCCCAAGAGGACTATCAGTGACAGGGTCGCTGATAGACCCGTCACAAATCTAGTTAATGTAATTAGATAAGCTAATTATGTTAATCAATTATTTTAAAATATAATTTATTTCAATTAAAATCTCAAAAGTAATTAAAATAAAATAAAGATTATTCTAGAAAACTTTAGATATCGAGAAAAATCTAGGGTTGCCACAAACAACGTAGCAAGAATCATAAATGTTAGGTCACCACTGAAAAACAATGATCGTCCAATTTGACGGGGAAAAAATGGCGGTCGGGCATATACGAAAGGTGGCCAGAAAATGTTATTCCATGCTTGTAGCAAATTTCAAGCCCTCGCGAATTAAATCAGCCCTTAATAGCTGAACTTCATCATCGACTTGAATTATCGAAAGGGGAAAAATGCATAGAAATTTGTATAAAAATATCATTCATGACAGAAATTGTGGTTTTAAAGATATATTTCAAGTTAATAACATGTTAAAACGATTCATTTCTGTATTAAGCGAATGAATATAGTCGAAACAGTGACGTTATGGATTTCCAGTTTGGCTGGAAACCGAAATGCTGTGTTCAAGTTGGAATACAACGAAATAAAACAAAAAGTGATTATAAACTAAAGTGAATCACTTTTAACATAAACTATACTCTTCTCTTTCATAAAATTTAAGTCATCCTCAAAAATTTTACTCTTAATTTAAAATGCAGTAAACCAAATCCGGAAATATTTTCCGATCCAATTTACTTTTATATTTTTATTAAATATACTGAAGAGCTAAAAAGATTTTTTAACAAAGCTATTTAACTAGAAAAGACTACCGACTTCTTAAATTGTTTTGCTTGTCTTATAATTGAGGCTTCAAAAATTTTTAATTGATAACTTACAAGCAAAGTTTTTATTCTTATTTTATTAAGCAATTTACAGAAACAATATGTGCAAATATGCGACAGTCAAAAGTTTTTCGATAATTTTTTTTTGTTATATATAAAAATATTATATTACCTTACACGATAAATTACTGTTTCGATGATCACTTAAATTTTGTTGGAAAACCTTTTGCTGTCAAAATTACTTCATATTTTTTGAGTATAGAGTTTATTACCTTATAACTTTCTATTCATGGCTTAACGCGTGACACAAATTATGGATAATTTTGTGATCAAACTTCCTGGTGTCTTTATCGAATTCTTCCCACAAATGTTCTCCCAAATTTGTAACTAGAAATCGAATCGGCTAAACTTTTAACAATTTTGTTACGTTAGAATTGATGGACAACATTTGAGATGTGTTTTCTGTTATTTTCATGCTGGGTAACACAGTTTATCGTCATATTCTTTACAGCATATGGCACCATGTGCTTTTCTAATACATCTTTGATCAAAAATTTATTTATTGTGTCTTTTATTTGACACAATGGTCTATGACAGGTTTTGGCAACCTATGGCCCACCGTACAATTTTCAGTGGCACTCTACAAAACAAAATTAACTCTCTTACACCACAAAGCATTCTCTCTACAAAGTTATCAAATGAAGATAAATCTCACCCTGTCTCTCCTCTCTACGCCTCACTCATTTTCTCTCCTTTGGATCGCTCCTTTTATTGCGAGTATCGAGTACGATTTCAGTCAAAAGTAGAATTTAGTTAGATTCACGTCATGTGATATAGGTAATTTTCAATTTCACGACACATTCTTGTTTCTATTGTGAAAACTTGTATTTTATTTGTTTAATTATCGTGACAATTTATATCTACATATTTAATGAAATGGCCACTAAAGGAAGAAAGCTTGATGTTCGTGGTTTTCAAGATTCTTGGAGGAATAAATATAGATTCGTTTATCAAAAGGATCGGGCATTATGTGTACCATGTCGCGAAAGCGTCGTATGTCGCATGTTAAGTGTACAAAGACATTTTCAAACTAAATATCAGTCCACATTTAAGAATTTCGGTGAGAAATGTGAAATTAAAAAAAAAAAAAAAAAATCATTAAAAGCAAGAAGAAATACAAGGTTTTTTTTTTTTTGTCAAACAATTGGATCTACACCTAAAGCTTACCAAATGTAGTTTGGTAATTGTTCCATGTGTAGTGCCAAAGGCATACCTTTCACAGATGGCGAATATACATAGTTTTTATAAGTATCATTATCAGTTATATATTTTTAAAAAGTTTTAAAATATTATTTAATGATTTACCAAATTTATTAGCAATATTACCCTGAATTCAAGAAATACCACCTTCTGCTTGATTACTGAAAGACGAATAACTCAAGTGTCAGAAAATGTAACAAAAAAACAAACTTCTGGATTACAAGACACTGTTATATTTAACGTTGCTCATGATGAAAATACCGATGTGAATGATATTGCTCGCCTTGCTGTAATTGCACGATATTATGGTAAAGATAGAGTTTATGAAGAATTACGCAGCTTGATTTCTCTCTCTGTGACTACTAAGGGACAGGATCTTCTTTTTTCATTTATAAATTATTTTCATAGTAAAAAACATTAATATCAAAAAAATATTTTGTGTAAGAACTGATGGCGCTCCTACAATGGTTGGCAAGGAAAGAGAATATGTTAAACTTCTTGAAAATCTTATTACATATAAAGTATTAAACTTTCACAGCATAATACGACAGGTAAGTTTAGTTGCCAAAATTTCGTCACTGTGCTTAATTCCTGTAATGAATACTGTTGTTAAAACTGTTAATTTCATAGTATCTTGTTCTTTATTGGTACACAAGAAGTTTAAATCTCTTTTAGAAGAAATGGAAAATGAGCATATGGATCTCCCCCAATACAGCCATGTCCGTAGGCTTAAACGATGTAATGTCTTGAATACGTTTGTGTTATGCATAGAACACATTAATTTTTTCTTAATGAGAAGGAACAACATTTCCCCGAAATGAGCGATAAGGAATGGTTATGCAAATTAATGTTTTTGTCTGATACAACTAAACATCTTAATGATCTAAACTTAGGATTGAATGGAAAGGACTAAACATTGCTTGAACTTTTTGGAAAATGAAAAGGCTTTGATACAAAATTAAGTATATTTTCCCGTGATATTAATATTAGAACCTATAAATACTTCCCAAATATTGTTAAACTTGCAAATAATTACATCAGCTATAGACAAAGATGAACTTCAAACTTACGTTGAAGCATTTAAAGAGGAATTTTCCAAAAGATGCAAAGACTTTGAAGCTTGTATGCTTATATTTTCCTTTATTATTAAACCATATTTAATAGACCTATAAATTATCCCTTTCAATTTGTCAATTTTTGTGTGGATGGAAGTTGGTAATTTTGAAATGGAACTTATTGAGCTAATATCTTCAGAATTACTTGAAACAAAATTTCTGAAATTACGAAAATAACTCTGGAAAATAACTCTGACAATAAATCGACAGTTATTTTATGTTACCAGATGTCATTGTGGGTGAGATTTTAATTATTTGAAGAAAATTGCATGAGCTCTGCTTTTCGCTTTTAGTTCTACATACTTATGTGAACAAATATTTTCTCATATGAGAAATATTTTGAGTCTAGAAATAAGTTGTTTAACAACTGAACATTCAGAATCATATATCAAATTGAAAGTCTCAAAGTATACGATATTAAGTGAAGTGGTGTAGGGACAAGGTTCGCATTAAAAAATTAAATTTTTTTATTAAACTATATTGAAGGAATACTTATGTTTTATGTTATTTATTTTTTTTATTTTAATAAATATGTTTAAAATATATATAATATATTAACAATTTTTATTTATTATTTATATTTTTGTTAATAAATATCTTAAAATGATGCATAACTAATTTTTAATAAAACTCTAAATCTGTATGCTTGACCTCTATTCCCTAACTCTGCATGCAGTGCAAATTGTTTCAAATATTTCCTACTGCATGGCCCCCTAAATCCTAATAGAAGATTAGTTTGGCACACCGCAGCTTCAAGATTACCAACCCTGTCTAACACCTATAGAAGATGAGCATCACCCCACTATGCTTTAGGCGGGAAGAAAATATCGTACATCGTTTCTTTTTTATTGTTTTTAGAATAACGTGCCATTTAATGAATATAAGTTAAGCTTACTTTAACGACTAAAAAGCCCTTAATTCCATTTTTATTATATCTGTTTTAAATAAATTTTAGAAAACTTTATTTGGTTCTTTACGTATTTTTGTAGATACTATTTTTTTTTTTTTTGCTGGGAAAACGATCAAAAAAATCCAGCATTTCTTAAAAGACTTTTTACAAGAGAAAAATTTGAATTTAAATTGTTAGCTTGAATAATTTTATTAGTTATTCGAGTTTCTGTTTTATGACGATGATCCATAACTGAAACCTTTTTTTTTTTAAAAAAAATCATTCTATGAAATCGATTGGAAGTTTTTTTCTTAGGTTGGCTACAGCTTGGCTTATTAGAAACATCGCCAGTTAATTAACATTATAGTTTCGAACATTTAGCAATTGACATAGTAAATATTTTTTAATAATGATACTTTAAGAGACTCCATTTCTCGCATATTAATAACGCAACTATGATTTTACCAATTTCCTAGTTTGGTTCAACTAACGATTTATTCTCGAACTTTCTCTCGGGCAAAATTGATATTTCCAATATATAAGTTTCTGACGAAGCTTTCGTTCGAGTCCCACTGAAGAAGTATGAATAATATTTAAAAACAAATTCAGCAAATTATCAGAACAAAAACCAGAAATATATAAATATATATATATGTGTGTGGGGGTGTGTGTGCGTGTTTGTTTGTTTACCCTTGTATCACGTGATTTGTTGTCTGAAAATGAGATACATTGGCTAGAAATTGAATATCGTCGCCAAATTGTCAGATTCAGGAGAACAGATGCGCGCGCAAGCCGGAAAGAGTTTTTGTGACCCTTCTTAAACTGTACAATCCTGTCTGCTTCTGTTGCACTCTCCGGTCGGGTGGATGAAATTAGTGACTTGTGTTGGGTCAGCGTTAGGTTACGGATTTTTTTCTTTCTCCTTAGTTTGTTTTTCATTAATTTACGATGGGGTTAATTAGAATCTCCAATGTTTTCAATCGAAGATTATTAACTCAATATGTAATGTCAAGAGGTACGTCAATCTGATTTTGATTTTTTTTTGCACATCCGTAAATTATAATTAAATTCCCAAAATCTTATCTATTTTATTTCGTCAGTAATAACCCTTGATCCTAATGTTCTTGTAAATGCATTCATGCACGCCTATAAATTTTTATTAAATTCAAGGAATTTAAAGTATTTATTCCTCACCGCCTGTATTTAATAATTCTTATCTAACTGATAACATTTTACCTGAAATTTTGCTTCTTAATTGTAATGCCCTATTAACATTCGAATATCAGAAAACAATTTTATTTTCCTATTTATTTCATTCATTTCTTGCAATATCAAGTATTTACTCTGAGTAAATTTGTCGCAATAATCGAAATTTATTGCCATTTATATCAGGAAAACAGTTCGTTAGTAGTACTGCTGAGCAGGAAATTAGTTTTCTGTTTCTTATTATATAAATTATTATTTTTAATTAATGAAGGTTGACTAGTAAAATTTATGAAATATAGATTTTAAACGCTCTTATATATTTAAAGTGTATACATTAATACTTAAAGAGTATTTATCTCATATTTACTTTTATCTTGAATTGTTGCAAATATTAGTAGAAATAACAATTTTCATTACTTATAATTGTTAATTTTCTAGTTCTATTAATAAAATGTTTTGATGTAAGCCATTCACTTTAATATTCAGTAGAATTTATTTGTTTTCTTGAGATACTTCCTTATTGTTTTATATACAATATTTTGACAAAAATACAAACAAACCAGAAAATGATAATAAATTTGGTATTTTGAATTGTTTTAGTTTTGGGAAATCAAGTAATATATATAAGAATGTATTTATTTGTAGGAAATATATGTATGGAACATCTGATATTAATTACATGTAAACATGTGATATAGCAGGAGTGGCTATAATATGGCTTGCAAGCTGCATATATCTCATATATAAATAAAATACTTGTATTAAAAATATGGTAAACTAAAATAACTCAATGTCCAAAAATAAGTGACATCTTCTTTTTACAAAGTTATTAGTAAACATAAACTTATAAATGTCCTAAAGTAATTATTTTATTTCATTTCTTGTTTGTTGTGAAATTTAATGCTATTAAAAACAAAAATTGTATTGTTTCTGTCAAATATTTTTCTAAAGAAGAGAGTTATAAATTAGATTTTCTTGTGTTTGCATTATGAATGTTGTCCATCTTAACAGTTAGCTACTGAAATTTTGTTAGGACAGTTTGCACAAGCTCAACTAGATGGAGATAAGTTAAAAAAAGCAGATGCTTATTTTTTTTTTTATCAGAAATTAAGTCTGGGAACAAAAAATAATTATGGAGAACTTTTGGGGAGAAAAAATCAGTGTTTCCTTCCTTAATTTAATTGGTCAGTCACAAAGTATATAAGTGATCACTTAATGGAACAAGTTTTGTTTGGGGAAAAGTTTATGAAATAGTTCCATTTTTTTTTGTAAAATAATTTTAAAATAAAATAAATTTGGCTGTTTTATGATGAACTTATCAATTGAACTCTATAATTGATTGGCTTATAAATGCCTATTTAAAAGCTTTACAATTATTTGTATTTTATCAATGTTTATAAGTCTGGGAAGAATATTATTTTTTAATGTCTAATTAAGTTGAATAGAAATCACGGTACTTTCTTGTTTTAGTTGCCCACAGCGATGAATTGCATAGCTACCAAGAAATATTTCTAAAGTAGATTGGATATAAGGTGGGCTTCATGACTTTGGCATTGATTGTAGCATAGTCACGATTTGGTGATCGTTTGACAAGAATTGCTATTATTTAACTCAACAGTAAATCAATCAAATATAAAACTGGATGAATTTTAAAACAATACCTGTAGCTGAAAGCACATTTCTGCTGGCAAGTTGTTCATTACAAAGTGAAGAACTAGGCTGAGTGATTGCATGATTGCTTACATTTTCTTAAATCATACTTCAAAAATGAATAATTAATGTATTTTACTTGTATTTTGAAGCTCTTGATATAAAAAAGTATAAATTTGAATGTATGAATATCCTTATTTTGTGTAACTATTTATATAATATAAAAGTAATAAATTAAATTTTTTTTTTCAAATTTTGATGCATTTTCAGAAATTCTGGGAATGTCTATTATGTTCTAGAGAAGGAAAAAAGGATAGAAAATCTGAAATTCTAACCCAAAAGTAGTGAAAATCTTTTTAAAAAACAAAATGCCTTTTTTTGTACCCAAAATTCATCTTGCCCATTTTTAACCTAGAAGAAACCTTGTCATGGATATAATTTTATGAAATATTTCTGAATTTTTAAATTTTTTTTATAATTCTGACTCATTACTGAAGACATTTCAAAAACAAACTGTTCTTTAGATTAAAATATTAACTTTAAAAAAGTTTTTTTAAAAAAAAAAACATGAATTGAGATTAATTTATTACTTTTATTTATTTAGACTACTTTTACTTGTTATTGTTCTCAATGTATTAATTTTTTTTTTAATATTAAAGTGCTTATGACTTGAAGTTACTGTCAATTTAAGTATATACATTTTTGTGATGAAAAAAATGATATATTATAAACTAACAATAATCAAGCATCTGAAAATATTTTTTTTCCATCATTGTATTTATTATTATAGAAATACATAAAGTACTGTGAGTAAACACACCTGATAGTATTATTTGTTTTGTTTGTACTTTTCCATTTTGCCGGCACAAATCTCTCCAAGTAAACTTTATTGACGACAACACACAGCTTACATGTAAAAAATGTATGCCGTTTGGCGTCAGTTTTATTATTTTTGGCGACATTATCGCATGCTCCAACAAAATTGAAAAGTACCGATTTGTCTTATTTGTTTTATTGATAGCATTATCCTTTTTGTCAGTTACTATAATTTTTTTTTGAGAAATATTGTGCATTTTTTTAAATTTATTTTCATGAAACAATATTTTAAAAATCTTCTTATAAGGTTTTTTTCCCCACTTTAGCACAAATGCATCTCAAACAAGAAATAAAAAATGGGGTTGCTGTTATTAAAGTTGATTCACCCAATTCAAAAGTATGTAAATAAATGTTCTTGTTTTATGTAAAATTCTTCTTGTGTTTTTTCATCAGTACTTTATTGAAAAAATTTGAAATGTTTAAAATGTTATATGTATTTACCAATATGAAGTAATAGTAATTTTTTAAAAATGTTTACTACTAGAATTATTTGTTACAAATGAAAAAAATATTTAAAGATAAATTCTTTAAATGTTGTTATTAACATTCCATTTATGTGATACTTTATTAAATGTTATAAAAATAAAACTTGATTAAGGTCAAATATTCTGGTACCCATATAACAAAAAAGTACCAAAAAATTTAACTTTTTTTCTCAGATTTTTTATAAAACTAAATAATTTAGATACACTTTATTGAAATGATTTTAAAGATATTTATTTTTCTGCATCACTTAAGAATTTTTGTGAATGTAATACAACTGAAAAAAAAATATTTTCCTTCAAATTCTCGTGCAAAAATGTGTTTCTTGCACAATTTTTTTATATGCAAACTCATAGCCAATGAATGTATTGATATAATTGTATTAATTCAGTAATAAAACAAAAATTGAAATGAACGAAATATATTTTGATTTTATCTTCAGAAATGCTCTATCAAAAATTAGTCTTTTTACAAGTTTTATGTTAATATTTTTGCTTTTCATTTTATGACTATATTAAATATCAATAATTCTAGATATATTGCCACATTTTAAAATTTTTTAACTAAAATAAGTGTACGTATTGTCAGTATTTAAGAAAAATATTGGTTAACAAGATAAAAACCAACATTTTTGTATGGTGGTAAAGTTTATTAAGAAAATTATTTAAATATTAGTTAAAACTTAATAACTTTAAATATTAGTCATATCTCTCTCGTCTTTAAGATCACTCTCTCTGTGAAATTCAATATATCTCCCATAGATGGCGCCAGGTTACTAAACAAATTACGTTTCTAAAAAAAATTATTGAAATATTAGTTAAAACTTGTCGCAAATGTCTAAATATTGCATTGTTAAAAATTCCCAAAGTTCTAGAGCTCTAGCTTAATAGAAAGTTGGTTAAATTAATGATCGAAAATTTGAAGACAAACACACTCTCACACACACCAATTGAAATTCAGAAAAACGTTTTAAAAAATATAGATATTCATCAGCGCATATATTTGATTTATGAATAAATTTTACAAACCTTAGATTCATAATAATTTATTTGTGTTTGTGTGAACTGATTTATTTACCATGCTAATTAATATTGTTTTATAGGTAAATACTTTATCACGAGAAGTAATGGATGAAGTTAAAACAACTTTAAAAGGTATATGGTCAGATCCCAATGTTACCAGTGCAGTTATAATTTCTGGAAAGCAAGGCAATTTTATAGCTGGTGCAGATATAGGGTTCGTAAATTATTTTGTTAGCCATATAATACTATTTTAACGCATAAAATGTAATAAGAAATCAAGCTGTTGTTAAATTTGTTTGAAAGTGTAACCATTCAAATGGGAAAAAAAGTATTATAACAATTTTTATTTTATTTATACTTCATCTGCAAAGCTTTCATTATAAAAGGACTATTAATAAATTGTTAACCTCAGATGCTCAGTATTGCTCAGTAAAATACTAGTTACTCTTTGTGTGTTACCTAATATTTAGAGTTGAATATTTGTAGCTTAAATGAGACTTGTTTCAGAAGTGGGAAATAAAGTGCACCAAAATGATATTTGGAAATCTTTGCAGTATAATTGGAATGAAATCTCTAAAGATGACTTAATGTTTTACATGAAATATATTTAACAGTATAAGTTACAATCATTTGCTAATTCATTATTATCATTTCTTGACATTCCGAATTTTCTCTTTACTTTGTATACTTTACCTATTTTAAAATACTAGGATTGTGATTTGAATGTGTTAAAAAAAAGTGAATTCTTAAAAGAATGATTTTTAATATTAATTTTTGTTTATGAAGGAAAGGTATTATGTATTTTAGTTATGTTTTTTTTTTTTTTTAAATGTACCTTTGTAGAATGCTGGAAGCATGCAAAACAAAAGAGGAGATCATGAATTTATCAAAAGCTGGACAAGATATGTTGTTAGAAATAGAAAATAGTCAAAAACCTATTGTTGCTGCTATCATGGGAACATGTCTGGGTGGAGGCTTGGAAGTATGTATATTTTTGTGTATAAGTGTATAATTAGTAGTGACCTTTATTTCCCTCTTCTTATCCTTGTTTTTTTTTTTTTTTTTGCTATATTGTCTACTTTTGTTTACTATTAATTTAGAACACTTGAATGCTATTAAATTTTGTTTTAGAAATTAGAACTCTTTTTCATTTGCAGTTTTATAAATCAAACTAAAACAGCAACAAGTTTTTTTTGTTTTAAATTATAATATAAATATGAAGAACACAATAGAAGAAAATACCCCACATTTTTTTTTATTTATGCAAAAAAATATTTTGCAGTAACACTTATTTAAATAGGAATTCACACAATGTGATTTACAAATTATTTACTAAGTTATTCTAGAAAAGTTCTATGGATGTATGTGTATTTTTTTTACACTACTAATGTAGTGATGATGTGGAACATTCTGTTTGCGATAATCATGAGAAAGAATTTAATTTAAAAAAATTAGCTGAAATGTAAGTAAAATTGGTAACCTTTTTTTATGGGAAAATAATCAGTAGAAGGAACTGGGAAATTTGCAAGGATGTTTTCTTAGCATCGTATATTAAGTTTAATACAAAATTGCAGCATAGTGGAAAGATAAGTTCTATTGCTGATATTTTACAGCTGAATTAGTCAAACTATATCACGATAATCCTCTAAACGAGGGCCAAGAGATTTCAGGTGATTATGACATTGTCTTAATTAACTCTTAAATAATTGCTAATAAATGTTTTCTCAAGTTCTGTGAATTATCTGATTTAATGAAAAAAATTTCTCATTGCATTTGTTATTTTGTTTTTGTATTTAAAAAAGGACAAAAAAAAAAAAAAGCTTCTGAATTGAACACTCCTTGTATGTAATTTAGGTGTCATTTAATGCAAAATTTCTGTGGAATCGGTTAAACGCATTTTGTGATAGATTATTGTATATTTAAAATGATTTGATGTTGTTTGTAAATTTTCATTTTTTTTACAAATTTGTCATCAACTAATTTCTTCTGAAATTTTTTTCAAAAAATTTTTATATTCCAAAATATATCTTTTTAAAAAATTGCTCAAAATGCTTTATAATAATACCAATTGAGTAATTGATTTTATTCAATGATGCTACCATTCAAATAATTTTGACGTCAAGTAAATATACTGCATATTATTAATTAGAAATAAAAAGGGATTAAAGTTGAAAAGTACAATATTTAGCTCTTAAAAATATTGTATTTTGTTTTTAAAAGACAATAAAATTGCATAATTTTTTCCAATTGAACCACATTTAAGTGACAGGGAGAAATGTAATAATTATTTTTCATGGCATTTTAAAAATTGTATTGTATGCAAAATTAGTGAGAATAGATCTCCATAGATTCAAGTATTTTAATTTAATTTTGATTGATGCTAATAAATGCTTAAATTGGTGATGAAATGTTTGAATGATCCCTTAAACTACTTTTGCTTGTTTTCTTTTTTTTAATTAGAGACATTCTTTACTTAGCTTGTCATGGTGTTACATATTTGAAAATTTAGAATCTCTAATACACTATTTGTGTGAAATTTTCTATCAGTTATCTGTCTAAATCTTTTCTCGCAAACCAAGTTTTAAGTAACACATACTGCAAGCAGGAATTTTTGCGAACACTTAATTAAACATCTTAACCACAAAACAAAAATTTAAAAGACACATGTAATGCGGCTAAAATGTATCTGTCAAAATGTTCTCTTTAAAACATAAACCAAAATACTAATTTTTTTTATAGATTATGCATATTTTGAATGCAAAGATTTTTCGTATGCCATCTCTACTAAGTTTCAATACTGGCATATAAAGAAAGTTGCAACAATGAAATGAAACAAATTATCAGCATATAAACTTGTTCTTTCAGTATGAAATTGAAGTGTATTTTTGAATTATTGAAGAAGAAACAAGCTAAACGAAAATCTCTTCAAGAAGCATCAAATGACCTGTCTTTATTTATCTACCGTACAATATATGGTCAAGAATGACTATGATACATGAAAAAAAAAAGAAATCACGATCTAAGAGGAAGTTAACCATGAAAGCTTTGGCTCGAATAAAGTGAATAGTGCATCATATGCATATATATATATATATTAAAATAACCCCAATTTCTGTTTTAGAAGGTCAACATGAACTTGTCATTTCATTTCATTCAAAACAATTTAGTGTTTATGATTTTGGGACAAACAGGTGGAAAAAAATTTTGCCCCAAAATCTCATAAAAAAAATGGAGTGAATCTCGCAAAGAATTGGGTAAGAAATAACTAGCAATAAAATGTGATATTTACCAATGAAAAATGATTTTCTATGGATGGGTCTAGATAATGAGATGTTCTACTTAAATGGAAAGGATAAGAGAATTGTTTGTCGTGAGAAAAAATACCAAAATTGTGGTGGATGTACTTTTGTCATTGCAGTATAGCGAAGTCAAGGAGGAACTCACTGCTGCAGTAATAAACCAAAAATTGGCTGGTTTAAATTTGAGACTCCAACATTTTTTTTAGTGAGAAAGAGTCGACATGAAGACGAGTCTGGACATGCAGACAAGTGGATGGTAGATCTGAAGACAATGTAAATTTATATTGCAATCCTTCTGTGTATTTTGTGTTTGTGATGTAGTGTTTATATATATATATATATAGTGTAAAAAAAAGTAAATCAAAGAATATGTTTGGTAAATGCTAATTCTTATTTGTAACAAATACATCACAGCAGAATTGATGTATACATAAATTAGTACATGGATTTGCAAGTTTTGTTATTGCCTTTCCCAAATGAGGAATTCTTTAGACAGGTTGATTTGGATCTCAGCAAGATAATCTCTGTTCACACTGCGAGTTGTATTAAAATCATTTTTGAGAATGAACTTGTGGTGAGAGAATTTTACCTCGGCCATTTTGCAACTCTGTCCTAAATGTGGTTGAAATTTTATGGATGATGATGTTTGACAATGCTTATGAAAACATATCATTTGATTAGGATGACCATTTGTTGTAAAAGGTTCAACAAATGGAAGCTAAGGGTAAGGAAAGAATTTGAAACTTATATATCAGCTTGAACTCAAGACTTCTACAAGTAATAAAAAATAGGGAAAAATAAAACATTAAATGCAATGGAAAATTTTCCCTATGCAATTATGTATGCATTAAAATTTGGGGTTTATGAGATTTTGCATTTTCTTTTTAATGATGAATTTGCAAAATCTTGTAATCGACTTATTGCTCAAAAGGTTTTCTATGCTTTATCAGGTTAGTAGGTTTGCATTGTGTCTAACATTTTTAAATACTGCAAAGAATGTTAATATACTTTTATTTAAAAATTTTTGATACGCAATAAAATATCTTGCGAGCCATGTAGATGCATTTAGAGATAGAAAGGATGGGATGATGAACATTTTGTGATGTAATTCTGTTGTCTTATTCTCTGTATATGTATTGCATTGATAAAATTATGATTTTATTTACTTGAGACCATTTCAGAATGTGAATGAAAAATCTCTATGAAAGCTATTTGTGCTTTGTTTTATTTATATCAACTTTTAAATCTCAGGTGGCTTTAGCTTCTCATTATCGAATAGCGGTGAAAGACAAAAAAACAGGACTTGGTCTTCCTGAAGTGCTTCTTGGCCTTCTTCCTGGAGCTGGTGGTACTCAAAGATTGCCAAGACTTGTAAGTATTTTGTATCTGGGATTGTTAATTTTAAACTTAAGTCAGTTTGATTGTTTTCAAAATTTATGTAGGGATTTTTAAGTTACTTTTGTTAGGAATTTTTTAAAAGAAAAAGTTTACTGTAATTATATTTTGCTTAACACTAAAATTAACTGAGAAGGAATGATTTTGTTATTGCAAATTGTGAAAGATAATTATTATGATAGTAAATGCTTCTGTGAAATTCACAAAAATGTTGTATATATTATTTTTATACTTCAGTATAGGATTTTATAGAATTGTGAAGTAAAATAATTAGAAATTTTAGTGAATAATGAAATTATGATTTATCTTATCTTTCTTTGTAAAAAAAAAAAAAAAAAAAAAAAAATGTTTCCCTTTAACATTTTATTTGTAAATAAAATTCATGTGGTATAATTTTGCTGTATGCTTTAAGTTATAAGAGAATTATAAAAATTTTATTGTATTATTGCATAAATTATTTTTCATTCCCAATTACTGTAAAGGCTCTATATTATTAACTTTGATTTTTATTATTTTGTGAGTAATACATTATGAAATATCTTTTTCAGGATTAATATTATATGTAAGTTGGATAAAATTAATTAAAATTTTATTAGTGTAATAAATATGTTATAAATTTTGATGCTGATATTTTCTCTTATGCATTAGATCTCATTACCTGATGCCTTAGATATGATGCTTACTGGAAAAACGATACGATCAGATAAGGCGAAAAAATTGGGTTTGGTGGATTTAGTGGTTGAACCATTAGGTAATTTTCCCTTAAACCATGTTAAATCAATAAAACTTATTTAATTTCATCAAAATTTAGAATTTTTATTTTATAGGACCTGGTGTAAAAAGCCCAGAAGAAAGAACTATGGAATACTTAGAAGAAGTTGCTGTTCAAATTGCAAATGATTTGGCTACCAAAAAAATGAAAATTAATCGAACTAAGTCTTTAATGCAGAGTAAGTAGTTGTCCCAAGTTTGGCTCATTTATTATCAACTATATTAAGTTCAATTAGTATTTCTAATAATTTATGTACTTTTAGGAATTCTAAATATTGCAATGAATTTCAATTTTGTTCGAGATAAAATATTTTCAAAGGCCAAGCAACAAGTAATGAAGCAAACTAATGGATTATATCCAGCACCTTTGAAAATTTTAGAGGTAATATTTCTTTTTTCCATCTTTAATGCCCTTAAGTCAAATATAATCCTAGGTCTAAAAAGAACAAGGAGTAATAATAGAAAGAAAGATTTTGAAACACTTAAAAATACTGTTTTGTTTAATTTTGAGGGGCGGGGGTAGCTGAAGGAAATAGAATTATGGAAATGATTGTATCACTTCTTGTATTAAGTTATTAATACATAATTAAATAAGACGTGGGAATAGTTTTAGTTTCAACTGGCTGTTCTGCCTTTTGAAAACTACCTAGAAAAAACAAAACTAAATTTCAAAATAAGTATGATTGGTATGATAAAATTTTTAATTCTACGATAAAAGTGTTGCATATCAAAACTTTTTTTTGTTGTAAAAGAGTGTTTTTATTTTATAGAATGTAAATGTTAAGTTATTGATTCTCATTTGATTTCTAGTTTAAAATTCTGTAAACTTGCTTATTATCATCCACTCTGTGTCGATGTGAAAATTGTCAGTTATGAAAAATATTTCATAATTTTAAGATTTTAAAGCATTCATGTCTAATTTTTTTTAGCAATATTTTTCATGAAAATTCTTTAAATAACACAAGCTTTTTGTTTTATATTTATTTTTATGCTTATATATTTTAGTTTTAAATATGGTTTCTCCATACAGGTTGCTCGTACAGGTTTAGAAAAGGGCTTACCTGCTGGTTATGCTGCTGAAAGTGAAGGATTTGGCACATTAGGAATGACTACTCATTCAAAAGCTTTAATTGGTTTATATAATGGACAAACTCTGTGTAAAAAAAATCGTTTTGGAACACCTACTAATCCCCCAAAGTAAATAATTTTTATGTAAAAAAAAATATAAAGATTATGAATTTTAAATTTTTTTTCTATATTTGTACATTTTGACTTTTGAAAATGAAATTATTTGAATTGGCTTTATTATTGTATTAATGTTTATGTTTGGGGTCACTTTTTGATTAATTATTGCTGATTGAACTCAAAGACTGGGCTTATAAGTTTCAAATTATTTTGAAAATTTTATTTCAGTTAAATTAACATATCATTAGTATCCCAAAGTTTACTATTTTATTTGCCTGTAGAGTTATGAAAATAAAACATACCAGTAATGTGAAATATCTAGCTTTTTTTTTTCTAAATTTTTATTTTAATTATAAAAGTATATAATTCAATATAATCATATAATTCAACAAACACCTAATTTATGTAATTATTTTTTTATTTTATTTGGTGTTAAAAATTATTGATGATAACTTTCATAATAGAAATGAGATCAGTAAAATCTTAAATTTTTTTTCTTATATTGGAAAATACAGTCAAATCCTGTCATAGTGAGCCTTAGTGAACCAAATAAAAAGTTCATTGTAACCAAAGATACAGTATATCCAATTTTGTGGAATGCAATCATTATATAGCTACATAGTGAACATTTTGGAAGAGCTTCTTTTACATTCTCATTTTCAACCTGATTTTGCACCATCCAGATTTTTTTTGTCATCAGCAATGATCATGTAATTTTTCCAAATGATGTAAATATTGGTTTTGCTTCATATCATTGATTGATTGACTCCATCTACTATACATTTGATTATTTTACAGAATTCATCTTCCTTACTAATTTTTTTAGTATGCTGCTGAAATGGCAAAACGTCTTTTTCTATTGGAAGCAAACAGCCCTTGAAGTTAAAAAGAAGACTCTTCTGCAGTTTGTTTCCCTATGATTCTGATTTTCCAAACAATGTTTTTAAAATTGGGGTTTATGTAGTGGACAAGTGGGTTTTTAGGAACAACAGGAAGAAAAGGGGAAAAGAAATGCTATTTATGGGGTGATGAACCAGTGGTTAATTCCTAGACACACAGAGGAGGGTAGAAAGAATAGGGTTCAAGATTGAGTTTTGGAATGCTATCTTTCGAGAGATTCTTATACTTTAATGTGTTAAATTATCTTTGAAATGCTGGGAAAAAAAATCTGGGGAAGAGAAATTTTAGTTTTCTATAAGCAGACTTTCATTTTCTAGGGTTCATTATAAATATATAAAATAACTTAAGTTAAAATAGAAGTCCAATTGGGACCACTTGAAAAATTCACTGTAATTGAGAGTTTACTATATCCTTGTCCACTGCAGTGAAGTTTGACTGTATTAAAAATAAGCTGGTAATAAATTTAAAATAAAGCAGGTATGCTGTTTTTGGACTTAAATTCCCTCTGAATTATTTTTATATTATTTGAATTATGTAGTTTTTGCTGTTTTTTTTTTTTTCCTGTCGATTTCATGAAGGATTTTCAATTGGATGTTATCATTAAAATGTTTTAGTACTTGAACTTCAACTACAGATGTAGTTTGTAAAAAATTACTTATACCTGTATCTTAAATAAAAGATATCTTTTATTTTTATAGCATGTCTGATATAAACTTTATTATTTTTTTTTTAAAAAAAATAGAACTATTGCTGTTTTGGGTGCTGGTTTGATGGGTGCTGGCATAGCTCAAGTTAGCGTCGATAAATCATATGATGTGTTATTGAAAGATGTCAGTCCTAATAGCCTTGCTCGTGGACAAAACCAAATATACAAAGGCCTAGACTCTGCAGCAAAAAGAAAAAGAATATCTGCGTAAGTATACATTACAGTCTTCAAATGAATTGATTTCAGATCTGAATGTCATTTTCAATAGGTGTAATTTTTAATAAACTGTATTTTAATTTTACAGTCATGATAGAGATAAATACATGTCCAAATTGAATGGAGTTTTGAACTATGATAGCAAGTTCAAAAATGTAGACATAGTTATAGAGGCAGTTTTTGAAGATCTGAGTATTAAGCACAAAGTCATAAAAGAACTTGAACAACATGTACCTGAACATTGTATCATTGCATCTAATACATCTGCTTTACCAATTCATAAAATTGCTGAAGCTAGCAAACGAGTGGACAAAGTAAGTTTTTGTTTCTTTTGCTAAATTTTTTTTTATTTTACATCCCTTATTACATGACTTATTTTCTTAGAAAACATGTGTTTTCCCTATAATTTAAAATTATTTTAAAAATAAAGTTTCTTGTTATATAAAGTAAGAAAATGTTTCAAAAGAAAAAGTCAGATACTGATAATAATTATGGGTACTTGTTTAAACTTTGTTGGTCATGAAAGTTAGTGCAATTCCAGCTGAACTTACATCATTCTTTTTGATGGCCAAACATCTCCAATTCCATTCAAGATAGTAACAAATGAATCTTCATTGTATATTTGAGGAATATAAATTCATCTAAATATGAATTTTAGTTATAATGCATGGTTCCCTAATGTTTTTATTCAACCATTCAGCCAAGCCCCAAAGTCATTCACTCGAGCCTTTTATTTATGCACACTAATCATCAGATCTACAAAATTATAACAGTGGTTAACTTTTAAATGTTTTGAATTTCATAGTTCTCAATTTTTCAGTTTTATGAGCTTTCAATGAGCTTGAAAAATGATGGGCCCTTCTATATTTTCTTTTATTGTTTGGAATAGGGTAATCATTATTCTATCGGAAACTAATGAGAAAACTCATTTACTGCCAATTCCTCCACAGATCCAGGATTTAGGAAGTATTCTTTCTGCTTGGTGTATTTATAAATATACTTTCATCAATTTCCACAACATGGTTAGGCCCTCAGATTTTTTTTGACTTTGATAAATGCTGTTTATGTACTTTTATTTAAGTAATTGTTCCTGTCTATCGATGTCTTATTACTCTAATTAAATTTTTCTTTCCCCCAATGAATTGTAGTAAATTCATTACACCAACTACAAATCTTAGTGTGGTCAGAAATTGAATACTAGAACTCTCAAACCCTATTCCTATCCATATGGGTACTCTCTTGCCACAATCTTTAACATTACAATGTTAGAAATGGTTAGGAAGTTTTTTTGTGCATTTCGAAATGTAATGACATGTCATGTCCATTAACACTTTTTCTTATACCAGGATTCCATACGTTTGAAAATACTCTATTGCATTCTGCTCTGTAGTTGGCAGGTCCTATTTTTTTTTTAATCATTTCCTTCTCAAATTGTGAGATAAATAAATAAAAATAGCAGTTAATGAAAATGGCTAATAAAACTCTTGTTTAAAATAAAGGCTAGACAAGGTTACATATAACTACATGTTTGATATTTTTTTGTTAAAGCAGTAGGCATAGAAGCATCATAGGAGAAACTGTGTTTGTTTTAATTTTCCATTATTGGTGCTCATAAATATTGCATCATTTGGTGAAATTTTTCTGGTTTAATGAAAATGATCAGTAGAATTTTACACAATTACCAAATTATGTACCTAAGTATTAAATTTTTTAAAATTTTTTTTTATAACCGTGAAATAAAATTTTGCCAGGTATAAAGTATTTTTGAGCTATTTTGTTTTTTTCTCAATAAGACATTATTGAATATTAATTTATTATCAATAAAAGATCCCTGTAAACCTGAATTCAAAATATTTGAAAAATTATGAGTTATCAGTGTATTGTTGTTTTAAAAAGTAATTATTTAAAATAATTATTATAAAATTATAATTTAAAAAAAAAAAAATCTTTGAAATTTTTTTTGTTTGTTTATGCGGTATAGTTAAGGTTCATTTAATTTAAATTGAAAATATTTCAATTTTTTGAATAGGTTGTTGGAATGCATTATTTTTCACCTGTAGATAAAATGCAGCTACTAGAAATTATCACTACAGATGCTACATCAAAAGATACAGCAGCAGCGGCTGTAGATGTTGGTTTGAAACAAGGGAAAGTTGTTATTGTTGTAAAAGATGGTCCTGGATTTTACACAACTCGTATTCTAGCACCCATGCTTTTTGAAGTTGTATATTTAATGCAGGTAGGCAGTGAGAGATAAAATGAAATTTTTATCATTGTTCAAATTCAATGCTTTTGTTTGTGTAAAATTGTTAGTAATTCAAATTTTTATCATGCTTAGAGACATATATTGATTTGTATTCATTTTATGTTATGTGTTCTCATATTTAACAGTGTTTCATCATCATCATTGCACTTTTTTTTAAAATTCACCTATTTCACATTTGTCTGACTTGGTGGAGGAAAACCTCCACTGTACTGTTTCCATTTTTAAACAAAAGTAAATTTTTACCCTTTTTATAATGTTTTACAATTTTTTTTCTTCATCTGAATCTTTATAACTTTTTAATTTGATTTAAAGGAAAAAAACATTAAAGGGGGGGATTTCAATGAGTGTTTGGTGCAGTTTAGCCAAATTTGGCTCTTGTGCCATAAAAATGCAATTGCTCACTCTCTTATTTAAATTTCTGTACTTATTTGGCATGCTGGTTTTGATAGATTGAAAAAAATTATTAATTTTATTAATCATTTATTTTCAATTTCTCATGTTTCAATAATATGTTATTGCATCTATTATAAGTAATTTTAAAATGTTATGTAGTTTTTTTAACACTTTGAGAATTTTGAATGAATTTATAAATCATTGAATAACGGTAATATGTGTGCTGTATACTTAAGTCCTCTCTCCCCTTCCCCCCTCCTAATAGTTTTAAATAAACTATTTATATTATTTACTAATTACGAATAAGTAGCTAAGTATTCTTAAAGGTATTAAAATTTTTATTTAGGAAGGAATTAGTCCTAAGCGCCTTGATACATTAACAAAACAGTTCGGATTCCCTGTTGGTGCAGCTACTTTGGCTGATGAAGTTGGTTTGGATGTGTCTGTACATATTTCAGAATATTTATCAAGTGTTTTTGGAGAACGGTTTATTGGCAAAACAAATTTAAATGTTTTGAAGGATATGGTATCTGCAGGCTTTCTAGGTATGACATCAGTTTGTAATTCCATAATAAATCCGTAATAAAGCAATTTTTGTACCTCATTAATGTTGTATATTTCAATATTTTTGCTATTTAAGTATTTATATTTCCTTTATTATTATTATTATGATTTTTTTTTCATTGTATAAAAACTTACAAATTGGAGGGAAGATGTTAACATTCAAAGGCAAAATAGCATTTGACATTACAAAATTTAGTGAAATTAAAAATATCTTGTAGTATTAAATTTTGCATATGTTAAAATATAATACACATCTTAAGATCTAAGATAAGGCAAATATTTTTTTTATAATTTTTAAAGCATTATTGACTTAAAATATATCGGAGTACAGTGTTGATATTAAATTTTTTTTGCCTATCTAGGGGGGGGTATTTAAAAACTGCATATTCTATTATATATTTTTAAAACACTCAGAAGGGAAAACAATATTTTTAAGAGTATTATGGAGGAATATTATAATTATTACTATGTTTTGCAGTTATCTTTTAATCTATGAAATTTACATTCTGAAACCTTGAATGCTCATTAAAGAATTAGTGCTTCTTATTCATTAATAATAATAATTTTTTACACACACACTGAAATTCATTAATTATTTCATTTATTGTAAGTTGGCACATTCTTTTATGTGTTTTTTACTTGTTATTGTAAAACAGTTTTTGTACATTATGAGATAATTGGCATTTTATGTGAAAACTAGTGTTTTTGGAATCATATTTTGAATTCTTATAGCATGCTAGAACTGATAAATTTTAGTTCTATCCAATATAATACAGCAAGATTGTATTGGTAAAAACAAACAATTTTATAAAACATTGGTAATACTTGCTTTTTATTTAACCTTCTGATAAAATGCTGATTTAATTTGCTTCATTTGTTTTTTAAAATAAAAAAACTTGTGTTTTGAAAATAAAATAACTTGTTCTCAAATATTTATTAAATGTGTAGTAAAAAAAAATAATGAAACATATATATAGAAATAGAAAACATGCAACTTAACTGTTGTAATTTAGAGTTCCCAAGTTCCTTCTTGTATATTTATATTGATAAATTTTATATCATAGACATGTTGTGTTTTTATACTCCCATCTAACTAATAAACTTTTTATTTTAGGTCGCAAATCTGGTAAAGGCTGTTTTGTGTATACTCCAGGTGTAAAGGAGCGAGAAGTGAATATGCAAGCTGAAGAAATTTTAAAAAAATATAAAGTAGATTCTCCTAAAGAGTAAGTAAAATATGTATAAAGACGTGTAATTGTTTTTTAACTTTAAAATGATTTATTAATGATTAGTTTTCTGATTTGGAAAACTTTTGCATATAAGTATGAATAATTTTCATATTCATGTGTAAAATTTATTATTGTTATGTATAAATTATTTTCTTATTGATTTTCTGAATCTTAAAAGTGAATTCCTTTCAAAATAAAATATTATAAATGACTGATCTCCTGTATTATCTTTTGATTTCAAGGTATCTTATGTATAAGGAGGTTATTAATTTGCTATAAATGCTATTATATAAATGTGAATATTTGATTATCTAAAATCATCTTATAGTTTGATTACAAATTTTATATGTAAGCAAAGTAGATGTGTAAAAGGAATCTAATCATCATTTGAGCTATTATTCTAATATATTTTTTAGTCATTAATATTATTTTTAAAAAGGAGTATTTTTGAACTTGCTTTTCATGATATGTTATTGTTGTATTATACTTTTTAATCATTGATAATGTTACATATTTTTTGCATTACATCTAACTTTTTTCTATTTTTTTCCCAAATCATTCTATTAATGAAAAAAAAAAAAAAAATTGTGTATTTTTAGATGCACTAATGAAGAGCTTCAAATGAGATTAGTCACTCGATTTGTGAATGAAGCAATACTTTGTTTGCAAGATGGTATTTTAGCAAATCCTGTAAGTATATGTTACCTTTAAATTAATATGTATTATTTAAATTTTATTTAATAGCTTTTTCTTTATTTTGTCTGGACTAAATAATTTATATAGTAAATTTTACAAATATATACAAAGATTTTTCTGTGTTAGTTTTTTCGAATATTATTATAATATTTAAAAATTTTCTGTGAAGAATTATTTTGCAATTATTTGTTTGTATAATTTATATTTAATGTAGAATAAGATGAAGACAGAATATACAAACTCCAACTACATAATTACTTCCTTATTTTGTGTGAATATCAAATGAAATAAAAGTTATTTTTTGTGATACCATAACAAATAGCACCATTGTATTGAATTAAATATTTTGATTATTTTAGTTGGATTGAAAAATTTATTAAACAATTTTGCATCAATTAAAACTATTGTAAAGCTAATGTAAGATTAAATATTCTGTTTTAAGAAGAAGAAAATCTTTTTCCTTTTTATTATGTGAAAAATAATATATCAAAGGTATAAAACAATAAAATCAATCTTTATAAGTATTACTACAATGCAACATTTATCTGAAAAGTGATTAAAAAGCTATTATTATTATTATTTTGTTTTATTCACAATATTTTTAACTGTGCTGAAAAATTCTTTGTACCCATTTCAAAATTTTTGTTTTTATTTTTTCACCTTATATTTATCTATCTCGCTTAATTTAGATTGGTTGGTTAGTCCAGGTTCTTATCATAAACTTGCTTTTCCTCCTCAAATATTGAATAAAAAATATTCTTCATTCTCAAATCTACTAGATATTAATAACTTATATGGGAAAAAAAAAACTGAAAATGAATATTTAATTCTTAATTAATATTATCTTCATTCATATACATGTTCAACTTAAATAAAGGTATCATTTATGATTTTTTTTATAGAACACTTTCTCTTATACTGGAAGTCTCATTTAATTTTTTTTTCATTAATACTAGTCCTATTTTTAAAGAAGAAAAATCAAAATCAAAGAAGGACCAAAGATTTTTTGTTTATCACCAATTTCAAAATCGTGAATTATTTCATGTAAAGGATGACTTTAATTGTATATTCATTTTAATTGCATCTCTTATTTAATTAAAATTGTGATTCTATTCCTCCCTCTCTTCCTAAAACATTTTACTATAATCAGTGAATTTAAAAAAAAGGGGGGGGGAGTCTTAAATTATTAAAAAAATACCTGTTTGTGCTTTAAGTAAAAACCAAGATATATTTTTTTTAATAATCAAGAAATGAATATATATATATATACATATATAGTTTTTTTAGCTATTTTAATATGAGTGTATTAAGGATGTTTTTATAAATGCCAAAATTTTGAAGACTGGTAAACTATACGTGATACTATGATATTCTAAAAATAGATTTGGTGGGGAAAAATATATCTAGTTGGAAATAAATCCTTTTTGAAATATATATGTGATGACCTCATCTAAAACTTATTTTAATTTTCTAGTTTTTCTCATTCTATAACCCATTAATAAAGAGTTCATCCTTATATGCTAATAAAATTCCATATTGTCCTTTTATTCATTTGATCACATGTTCATAAAATTTGTTGAATCAATTTTCGTATAGAGGTAAATCTGTCAGAAATAATCTCTGCTAGACTGACAGAAATAATCCAAATTCCCTCATCTTTTACCACATGAGTTACCATGTCTGATCTTGAGAAATCCTTACATATAAATTCGAACACACAGTAAAAAATCTCCCTTCAGAAGTAAACAAGATATCGGAACTACGTTTCTTGCCTTATATATCTTGTTTTAATAATGTATGTTTATTACCTCTGCCTCTCATCAGAATGAATGAGCAGTATTAATTAGATAACTGTGTTCTAATTACCACCATGAATTTGGAATGTCTTATTTTTATTTAGTCATGAATTTTTATATATATGAAAGGATTTCCATTCACACACAATATATGAAAGGATTTCCATTCAATGAAAAGTGGATCTATTAATTTAAATGGCTTACCCAAATTTAATTTTTTAATAGAAATGGCTGTTATAGCAGTTTTTCTCCAAAATATTTCTTTCAATATGTTAATCATCAAACTCTTTCTTTTATTAATTTTAGTTGGAAGGAGACATTGGAGCAGTGTTTGGACTTGGTTTCCCACCATTCCTTGGAGGTCCTTTCCGTTATGTGGATACATATGGAGCTGACAAAATTGTGCAATGGATGGAACAATTCAGAGAACTGTATGGTCAACAATTCACACCTTGCCAATTACTTTTAGATCATTCTAAGGATTCTAGTAAGAAATTCCATAAATCAAAATGAATTTTCTAATTATTAGAAGTTTTGAAATTAAGAAAAGAAATTTACAAAATATAAGTATGATTGGTAATGATATTGTAATTAATTTTACAATTTAATATTTTTTAAATTTATGTATGTTGAACAAAATGTATTATCAATTTCACAACAATATGATTTTCTAAAATATTTATTTGAATGTTGGAATACTACTTTATTTTTGCACCAATTAGCTATCATAAAAAAGTACATATTCAATCTCATCTTTTTGAAAGTATCACACAGAAATGCACCCATTTTCAAATATGTATAACTGTTTGATCTCATTATTTTCAAATAAATATGCTAAAATTACATCATCAGCTCTGGTATCTTTTGTTAAATAAATCCTGTATTCAAAATCATTCTGGAAATGCAAATTTAAAATTCTCACAATGTTGATTCATTTGTATGAAATATTTAAATGGATGATTTGTATAATTCTCAAATTTTAGCATGTACATAGAAAGCATATATTTCCTAATTTTTTATAAGAGTTATTTTTGTGCTGATATTGAATATGTGTAAAGTTTATGAAATAAATACTTATTACTATTTTAGTCTTGATCTAATTTTGTTAACTTTTTATCAAAAACATTTGTTTCCTTTAATTTTTTTTTTTTTATTTCAATAAAAGCATATTGTTAACGCAAAGAGAAAATTAATGTAACAAGTAAAAGGAAACAAAAATAACAACCATTAAAGATCTCAAGAACAAAAAATTTAATATCCACCAAAGAGATCTTTTAGCTTTGAATTATAACATTATTGTGTAATTTTTGTTTGTTTCTTATATATATATATATATAATCAATATCATATTATTCATCATCTTACATTTTGTTGAAAAACAAGTTAAAAATTGTTACCTTTCTTATTTATTTGCTCCATTTTTAAGTTGCTAAATATGAATTTTTTTTAAAATCCTTCTTATGCTTTTCTCAGGGCTGTTTTTTTTTTTTATAATATCAATTCTTTTTGTTGAATTTTTTTTGTTACAATAAATACTGGAGAATTTTTTTTAGAGAAGTTAGTGTGTGGTTGTGGTTATAGCACATATGACTGCTTATATTTTCTTAAAATTTTGATGCTGTCTGTAAATGCATATTTTTTTTTCATTTTAATACACAGTCAGAAACAAGCAAAGAAAACAAAATATGGAACAGATGTTCTGTAAGAAAGAATTAATTGATTCAAATAGAAATGAGTAATGTATTAAAGGTTCTGGGTTTGATGTTAAAAAAAGATAGTTATATGGTATGTGTGGACATATTTTCAATGTGTAAAATTCTGTTCTTGTTTTTTAATATTAAGTGAAGACGATGTAAGTGGGCAGAAGTATTATCTTATTGAAAATATTATGAATGTATAATATACAAGTTAAGCATTCGGCAGAAATCTTTTAGCTAGAATGACTTTAAAAATTTGTTAGTTTTTATTTTATATATATATTTTAAAAATATTGCTTCTTTCTCCTGTGTCAAATAAATTTTGAGTTTTCTTTTTTTTTTAATGATCATGAGTTTAAAAATATTGCTGATTTTTTTTTTCCAATCCCTGAAAGTATTTTTCGGAAATTTTGTCTGCATACATTTTACAGCTCTTAATATGCAGTTTTCCATGTTGAAATTCTTGCTGTTGGATAAGTAATTAGATTTGAGCGAGGAAATACTTACAAAGAATTTATCTGTATTGTGTAATTTATTATATTGATAATGTTATTGCTTCTTTAAAAATAATAAATTTATTAAGTTATGTATTATAAAATCTATTTTTTAAACAAAATGTGGCCTTTAATTCTGATGTACTAATGTCCTCTATCCATATTTTGGCAATGTTTATTGATGTTACATTTATACATACAGTAGAATTTTAATTATGATCATATCTAACAGAAAACAAATATTTCACTATGTTTTTAAGTATATGTTGACTACTTGGATTATGACACAATATTTAACTTCATCAGTCGAGTCCATTTTACACCTAATTGCGGAAAAGGTCTGGTTTTTTTTCTATTTTTTGTTAAGGAGTTTCTGAAAAATTGATAGAAATTAATCATACCCTATTCACATGCTATAACTTCAAATCCAATCAGCATATTAAGTCTTCCTGATGATATAGAAGTTTGGAGAGGGAGGTTCCAGCTCATGTGTCGTCCTCGACCAAGGTTTGTTACCAATAATCTTTGTGTTGCTTCTCAGTGTGACATTATTAAAGAACCTCTCACTTGAGTCATTATCTCTCCAACTGCTACACCATACCAATAAGATTTGAAGCCTCAGTAGATTTAATTTGCATCAGCCCCCTAACACTGTGGATCCTTGATGGAATTGGGACTCGAACCCTTGACAAGACAACCCCAGATTTCTGTATGTCGACCAGTTTGTTCCAGGTCTTCATAGCTGACAAGAGATTCAGTAGTCACGAGTTCCGTCGAGCAAATCAGTCACATACTAGCTTTAGTGTTAAGTTTTCCAATTAAGATTTATGACGAGCAAAATCTTGAAAATCACATTTCAATAAAATGATTACATTGTGTTTTTTTTTTAATGTTTTAATCTTAAATATTTAAAAAACAGATTTTACATAAAAACATAAGCTGCATTAGGTTTTTCCTCACATTGTGTTTATAGTCAAATTCACATTATAAGGCGAGGCATTGAAAATAATTAATATTTTAAAAGGCAATTTTTATTCTACAGCACTAGTTTTTTTTTTTAAATTGGAAATATATATTTTAATTAGTAATTTTTTTTTTTATCTGTGTTGAACAATCTGGTTTGGACAGGTATACATTTAAGATTAAAACTGTATTTTATATTTTTGTTCACTTAATAATTATAATATGACACAAAAAATTTGAATATAATGTAAACAATTTTATAAAGTCTAAACGCTTTTAGCATTGCTTATTACAAGTATCCATCCAATAATCAGTCTTTTGAAGAAGTAACAAATTATTGTGGAGTGATTTTTTTTCTTCTTGTATACATATATAATTACAAAATTAATGCAGAGAAATATATGAATATGGGAACAAGAACCATATATAAACAATTTTACAAGCATATATATTTCTGAATTTAATATGTTAATGAAGATTGTTTAATATTTTTTACATCAAAAATGTGTGAAAGTGGAGGTTTAACCACTTATGACGGAAAGATGTACCACGCATATTCAGATGTATGTGTCAGCAGGCATTTGTTTCAGAATAAGGCAGCGGTAGCCTAGTGGTCATGGCTTCTGATTCGTAGATGGCGGTTTACATCTAGTCACGTGTTTGATCCTTGGCAGCTAAGGAGCCGCCATGCAGATGCATGTAAAAGTATCAGGGCCCAATGTCTTCCTACTGGCGTGGAAGTTAGGAGAGGGGGTGCCGTCCTCATCATTCGACCATGGTTCAAAATTATGAAGTCCGTCGCTAATAGCCCTCATGTTGCTTCTAGTGCGACATTGATAAAAACTAAAACTTGTCACAGAATAAAAGTGACATGTGTGGCACTTCAACCGAGATTGTTTGCCAGAGCAGTCTATGATTGCACTTCATCGTGTAGTTATTGATATTCAACCCATATCCCTATTCCTATAAGACATCAAATGTTTAACACCTCGCAGCAAGTGGCAGTGGATTGTTTTAGCACACGCACCTGTGAATTTCTTGCCACCCACAATTTAAAAATTTATTAGTCTTATTTAAAAAAAAAATAAGTATAACAAGTTATTAAATATTTAAATCTGATCTTTATAAGTTTAACAATTTTGCTCTCCAAAGTTATGATGAACACATATCCTATTCACTGGATTTTAGTTGCAATTATTTTTTCAGAGTAATGCAACAATACTTCTTACATAGAATCATGTAATTATTTTAAAAAAAAATTGTCAATATAAATTGGTAATTTTAGAATGCTATTTTAAAAGAAACAAGTTGACTATTTTTAAATAGCAGGCTTTGTGGCTAACTGAAAATATCCTTAACACTATTGAAAGGAGATATAAGAGTTAACTATATCTAAAATAATTTTTAAACCACTTATTATTTATCACCAGTTTAAAATGGAATGTTTGTTTCCTGCTGTATGGCTATTTAATGTTACATGAAATCAATTCACCTATTAAAAATAGTCAAATACTATTTACAATACAGGGTGAAATGACAAATTTGTTGGTATTGTAATATATTTTCAATACAAAATATTTGATTGTTGAGAAGTATTACTAAATATGAATTTGAACATAAATTACATATTTGAGAATGTTTTTATGTTGAAAATGAGTGGATTTAAATTGTAGAAAGAGAAAAATTTCATTTAATAAATTCAATTCAAAGATTAATTAATGAAGAATTTATGTAAAAAATTAATTTATTCAAAATTTACACATAAGGCAATTAAAAATTAAACACAAAAGCCTGATTCCATATCATAAAAATACAAAAATTAAAGAAAATTGAAAAGAACAAATCATTATATAAACAAATATGAATTTAAATGCAAACAAGTCATACACTTACAAATTTTTTTATTTATATATTTGTGTTTCGTCACTGTAGAATTTTTAAGATACTTTATGAGTATTTTGATTTAATAAAGAAGTAATGTCAATTTCTTGATTGAAAAACTAAAATATTTAAAACATTGATTGGTACATAAAGACTGAGTATACATTTGTCTTCTTAAAAGTGAAGCACATAAAATCTATAAAATATCACAACAAACGTTTTGCCATATAGAGTTTGAAACTATACAAAAAGCAAAGAATATTCTGAAAGTTTTTCTTTTTAAATTAACAATACGTAGTCTAGTATTTACCAGCAATAGGATAATGAAATATTTTAAATCTTCTAACTTGTTATAAAAAATTAATGTTTTGTAACAATACAGTAAATATTTTTCATTAAAAAATGTTAATTTAATCCCACTAGAATTCACATTCCATTTCGTCAATTAACACATTAGATCTAAACTTTTCAATACTTCTGGCATTTCTAGACTGGGTATTACATGAACGCAAAACTCTATTATTTGGTATAATGCATTCATTTTGATAATTTCTTTCCAGTATAATAGATGCACTCTTTGACGTTGAATTCAGCATGCGATTTGATACTTTGTCTCGTAAAGCACGACCAGGAGAGCTCTCGGACCGAGAAACTTTTTTGGAACGTTTAATAGGAGAATTAAATGAAAAAGAATTCCTCTTAAGATTTTGAGCTTTCATTAAATTCACATTATTTGTTGATAATTGCTTTAAAATGAAACTTTCATCCTTGATTGAAGAATTATTCAAAGAATTGTGAGATTCATTCAATCCAAAGCTGATATTAGTAACTTCTTTTAATGGATGATTACCATTTTCCCCTGGAGATCTCTTTAAAATATTTTCATCCTTCAATGAAGCATTTACAGATGCTTGGGACACATTTAATCCTGATAAATTAATATTTTCTTTTGAAAGATGGATATTGACTGATTGTTTTAAAATAGATTTTTCATTTTCGATTGAAATATTTTTGGAACTTAGAGATTCATTTAATTTCAAACTAACATTAGCGCTTTCTTTAAAAGGATGGCTGATATTTGGTGTTGATGGAGCTATTGATTCAGTTATGTCAAATTTTGGTGGTGGTAGTCGAGGAGATCTTCGACATTTTCCTCTGGTTCTCCCACAATTTATTTTACTAGCTGTGTCATAACTGTTAGATTCATAAAGCTTTCCATGGCTCTTCTGTAAACCCGAGTGATTTTTTTCAGAAGATTTCAATGTGTTTTTGCAATCGGAATTTTCAAATGGGGTAGAGAAAGTTGGTACACTTCTAGTGCAGAATACACTGTCTCGAATTCTTGTATCATACATGCTAACTTTGGCCTGTACATGACCTGGGTTATTTTTTAATATCAGTGCAATGCTTTCTCTTTTATTGTAAACATCATCTTGTGGTGAATCTATACCCAAGAATTTACTACCACTCATCCAGTTAATAGAGTTTGGGCTCACAAAAACACTTTTATCTGGTGTTTTAAAACAACTGTCATTAATGCTGACTTGAAGTGAGGAGATGTCGAAAGAGTTTTCTTTGCATTTAACAGGTATTTTCGAAGAACTTCTGCTACTATCTGAGCTATTTGATCCTCTGGATTTTGAAACTTTTCTTTTAGGCTCTGATATAGTTTCAAAAGAAGAATTGATCCTCTCAACTTCCAAGGAATTTCTCAATCGAGGAATTTTGCTGTCTGAGGATCTGGAAGATTTAGATTGAACAGACAATCTCTTTTCAGACTTATTTCTATTTTTGGGAAAATCATCAGATTTTTCTTTAGGAGAATTATCCTGTGAAAACATATTATTGATAAAATCCATTAAATTGTCTGAAGTACCAGCTGGTGATGATAAAGTAAAATTTTCAAATTTAAGATTCAACGAAATATCTTTTGGATCTGAAATATTATTAACACTAATTGTTTCTGATGTATCTACTATACAAGATTCACGAGACCGGCATGAGGGAACTGTGTTTTTATTCTCGCAGAAGTCTGAAGTTATAAGAAGTGATTCACTACCTCTCAATTCACTTCGCAGTCCACTTTTAATTGAGTTTGGTTTACCTCGAACAATTGAACCTTTTCTACTAGTTTTTCTTGTAATTTTTTTCTTGACTTTATTTTTATCAGTACTATCTAAAGTTACAGACTGACTTTTACGTAATGGACTGGTACCAGTTTCAATTCCAATTGCTTTATGTACATGAATTTTTTTATTGATTTTCTCAGTTTTATTTTCAGTATTTTCCAACTGATCTGAGTGGCTTTTAATTTGGTTTTTTGATTTTATAATAAAAGCTTCTTGTCTAGATAATCCCTTTTGGGATAATCTTTCTTTATTAGGACTTTTCTTTGAAGCTTTGGTACTGCTTCGCTTGATACGAGAATCAGATGGGGTAGGTAATTCAGTGTTTTTTGAATTCTCATTGCTTATTTTAGAATTACTAGTTTTACTCTTGAGATTTAAATTGGAAAGACTGGCCCTAGTATTATCACCTACTTTTTCATAATAATCTGTTTTATCATTTTCCGATTCTTGTACGCTGCAATATGGAGGTAACTCTTTTTGAGCTGAAGATTTAGTAGAAATGTTTGTATCTTCAAAAGCTTCATTTATACATGCTTGGTTAATTAATGTGATTTCTGTATCAATTTGCATCTCATGCATTTGTGGAAGATTTTTCTGCTTTACCTGTTCAACAACTTTCAAAGTATCTCGCTTTGCCAATTGTAAAGATTCATGGTTTTGTGTAGGAGATTTTACATTTTCTTTTCCTACTTTTGAAGGGCGTAAATAGTAAGGGGACATTTCAAGTTTAGTTTGAAAATCCTGGGGTGAAGGAAGAGATAGCCTTTGGACTCTAACTTTGGGAGTTAAATAACAATCAGATGCACATTTTTTAATGCTTTCAGACTTGGACAATTTTCCGGAGTTGTTTTCAAAAACTGAAGAAGTGCTGTCAACAGATGAATGTGTAGATTTTATTGGGACCTGAAAAATAAATTAAAATTTTTTTTATTTCTTATAATATTACTCTTCAAAGATTAACTGTGATTTATTATCACACCAGAAGTAACTAAAGCAATTGGCAACAGATTTTAAATTTGAATCATGGTCAAGTGAAAAAGATATTTGACCAGGCAACCCCACTCATCTAGTTTAAACATCATATTAATCCAAGAACCTTGAGCCCCAACTATTTTACTGAGCATCGGCCCTGCTGTACTTGCGGTCTATGGTTGGACCTGCTACTTTTTGATTACAAGTTTATAATTCTTTCAAAATGACTGCCAAGCTCCCAAAAGAGCATAACTCCACTTTTTAAAATTAATATGTAACTTGGCACACTATAGACTCAATTTAGCAATGTATCTAATGAAAATTATTTTTATGGAACTCCTGTCTTTTTTTAAAAAAAATATTACAAAAAAATACAAAATAAAATTTTTAAAAGTGTAATTAGTATTGACATAGTAATATTAATTACACTTTTACATACAATAATATTGATAATTCCAAATTTTGTTATAATTTTACATCATTGCTTGAAAAAAAAATTGATATTTAGAAATGAACAGATAAATGTTTAGTATAGAAATCCATTTTTCTGAAATATTATGCTCAAATCTATAGTTTAACATACAAATATTTTTCTTTTCTAACAAATCATTTAATTTTCACTACATTTTACTGGTTTATCAAGATGTTTTGCTAATTATGAGAATGAAGTAAAAAGAATACCCTACTATTACTGCATTGATTCAGTATTGTTTGATGATGAAATTTTAAAAGCAAAGTTTTCTAGTTATTTCTGTTCAATTTATTAATCAACTAAACTTTTAAAACTTAATGAAGCTTGAATTGAAAAGTATCTAAAATTATCCAAAGTATTCTTTTTTAAAAAAAATTAGAAATTACATCAAATGCTATACTTACATTATTTTCAGACTCAGCATTGTAATTTTCTGGACCTATTACATTAACACTCACAACTGGTTGTGAATTTCCATTAACTGATTTTTGTCTGTAAAATAACATATTTAAGAATGAAAAATTACATCATGTTAGTCAACATATCTTATTAAAATTATCCTTGCAAAACTTCAACACAAGTTCAATGGGAGAATTTGAGGAATTAAGAACTGCATTTCCAATCACACTTTTTATTGCACAAACAAAAAAGGAACACAAAATACTTCATTTTATAGGTATAAATTTCTTGACTATTTTTCTTATTGTTTTAACTGCTTACAAAAGCAATAAAAAAAATAATTAACTTGTGGTTAAACATTAAATTATATATTCCAAGAAAATATATCAAGGTCATCATAATGAACTGCCATTTTCTTTCACAGCAGGTAATAATGATCTTCAGATAAATTTAAGTAGACATTTTAGCAAAAATTATAAGATTTTTAATCTATTATTTAAATGCATTGATTTTTGCAAGAAGTATTTTTGAATAATCAGTTTTTTAAATATTGACAAAAAGTTCATTAAAATTGGGATTTACCTTTTTCTTTCTTTTTTACGAAGTAAACCAAAAGATTTCTTACGAATATGACCACCACTTCTTCCAATAGTGCCGAAATTTCGATTGCCTGCAATAAAGGAATGAGAATATATGTATATTAAATTTTATTTCAAACTGTAACAAAGAAAGATCAGTAAAATTTATTGTATCAATACAGTAATTGAAACATCATAAATACCTTTATCTTTAGGTGTTGCACTTTGAAATACTTCATCCTGATCATTGACAGATTTAACTTGTCTACAAATAAATTTAAATAAGTCAGCAAATAGGAGTGTTCATAATAGATACATACACATATTAACTATTTATTACATATAATTTTGTCTAACAACCTCTCAACAGTAATAAAATCCTAATATTTGGTACTTTAAAAAGTTTAAATCAGTCTCTGATGTATTATTTTATTGTTAAAAGACACCTAGAAAGTTAAAAAAAAAAAAAAAAAAAAAACTTGGGAATTATGCAATAAATTGTTAAAGAAACAAAAATGATTTTACAAAATTACACATTCTATCTGCACAACAAAATTAATTTTTATCATTTCATTTCAGTTACAGTTCAAAATTGAGCCAAGAAATTGAGGGGGAAAAAAAAAATCGAACAATTTTGGCTAACAAAAAAATGTTTCTCCCATAAAAATGTGCACTTCACATCAAATCATAAATTTCTTTTCCCATTTTTTAAGGATTAAAAAAAAAAAAAAAAAAAAGCATATTCATTAAAAATATTTCACATGAAAACCTAATTCAGTATGCCCAGATGCTAATGCTCGTGATATCAAACAAGTAATAGTTGAAGAAATAATTAGTATTGTTACTTAGAATAACTTCCTAAACAATGCATTAATTTTTTTGCAATACATTAAAAAATGGTATCAAAAGCAATTGTTATGTTAACCTTTCTTTTAAAATTTAAATGCTGTACAGGCTTAGGTCTGAAGTTTAATTAATAATAGAAACTACAATATAGTACATATGAAAAATTAACTTAATATGAAACTTTTTAAAAGACAAGAATTTAAAATTAAATGCAAATTTCTCAGAAAATTATTTTAAGAATGACATTAAAGGAGTTAATCGATAATTAAAAAGCTAAGAAATTCTAAAAAATTCTCAGATGATATTTTCTACAATATGTAACAAAATTAATGCCTTTAATGTTAAATGTCTCTGAGAAAATGAAATTTGCACTTGGGCATACTTTTTAAGGGGTGATAATGATTGTAGATCAGGATCAGCTTTACGCTTAGATGCAGACCTGGGAGCAGAAGATAGAGTATTCCAGAATTTTTCAGGTGTCTTCAGGCTATTACCAGGTGCTGCATTTTGACCAACCAATTTTCTAATCCCACTAAACAAATCTAGAAGAAAAATGAATTAAAAACATGATTTAAAAATGTTTATACATAATTGAAAATCTAAAATTACCTATTTAAAAATAAAATTTGAAACAAAATCAGATTTTTTATTTAAATAAGATGGATTTTTAGAATAAAAGTAAACAACTTATATAAATTTTACACATTTGATAAATGAGATCTACATTTTTACATTTGAGCAATATTAAGCATATAGAATTAAAAAAAAAATACATGGAGATAAGATAAAACATCAACCTGGTCATAAGAAATAAAACCTGTTTTAAATGCTAATACTTAATGCAGACAAATACAAACACTATGATCATTCGTATGAAACAAATGTTCACATTCAAACAAAACACACTTGTAGAGAATTTCTTTGAAATTTCTATGATCATTTGCATGAAACAAAAGTTCATGGAAAGTTCAAACAAATGCCTCGCAAGAACATTTTAAGATTAAGTTAATGACATATTTAGTACACAATTAATTAAATTTTTATGTGTTACACATACTCAATTAACATTGGTGAAGACATTTTTAATTCAAAAGTTTAAAAATTTGACTGGTTTTTCAATTCTTTACTTTCTAAGATTTATCTACTTGAAAAACTATTAAGTACCAAAACAAATTAAATTACCTTGCACATGCCCACCCTTTTGTTTCTTTCTTCCTTTATAAGGGCTTGAATCTAAAACATCTCCAGATGAATCTAATTCTGAACAACTCTTTCCTTCCAGAGCTGATTGTTGGAATGATGCAAATTCTGAAACATCTCCAATTTTCATAGCATTTTCTATCAACAACTGAATTATACAGGCATGAATCTGAACCAAATTACTGCTACAACTCGGGAAAAAAAATTATTTTCTTTCAACAGATTATAAAATGATAAATGTATAGATATTATAAATATAGAAAAATACAGAACTTTAAGAACCAAGTTAAAATATTAGATAATTTATTACTAATGAAATTTAAAATTACAAATAAATTTATAAAAATTTTAAACTCTACAATGGGAAGATGATGAAAAAGATAGGAAAAAAAGTGGTGACATGCATCCTGAATACACTTTTTGGCAATTTAATACTAATATCTTAAAGACATAAGTACGCTCATTTTTAATTTAAATTAAGCATGACAGGATATAATTAAAAAAAAAATTTCAATTCATAATAAAGAATCTTTTTTTTCCATTACTATTTTTAAATTATGTTAAATTCTTTTTAGTAAATTTATGCTCAACCTAAATAAAGAGGATATCGAACACTGAGTAAAATTTAATAGAGCAAGAGTCATGTATGATTATGCAGCGACAAACAAGGTGTAACTGTGATCTAGACATATTAACAAAAATGGAGGGGGAAAAAAAGATAAAAATTGGATCAAAAATAAAAGAGGATGGCTGGGGTATCCTGGATGCATGCAACCTGTGTTTGTAAAAGGCAGGACCCTTATGGGAAAGGAAAAAGATTACTAGTGCCTTGGATAAATGATGCCTGTACTTGATTGAGGTCAAAGCGGGCATCCAATTTTTCACAATTCAGTTAAGTTATGTGTAATGTTTTAAAATAAATCTTAAAAATATATACTCAACTCTCTATAAATGGATATCAGGTAAATAATCAGTACTTATATATAATTTTTTAAAATCAATCACATTATCAATTGTAATGATAAAGTGAATAAACCTTTTAAATGAATAACTATACTGAATACCAAACTTTAAAGCGAGAAGTTCTTAAAATGGACACTGAATCTCCACCTCAAGTTTATGTCCTCCCGTTTCTACATCAGATAGACTAAATATTTAAGAGAATGATATATTGAGTTCTATACTCAGTATACAAGGTGATTGTAAATAATTATCAGATTTTACTATATTTTAAAAAAAAAAAGCATTTAACATGAAAAAAAGGAGTAAAAAGGGAAACTTTTAATTTTGCTCTCCAACCATTACAAATGTTTTATTGGTCTTCCTTTCATTACATGATAGATATTTATTCTTGATAGTCCAATTCTTCCTAGAGACAATAGGGTATGTCATTGTTGATGTTCAGGCCGAATTAAATACAGTTTCAGAAGCAATTACCCGACAATAAATCTCCAAACAGTTCGGTTGTGGGATACCCAGTTCATGACATGTATAACACTAGATTTCAATTAGCTAAAAGCAAAACAGTCACCAACTCTATCCAATACATCATGTAAATCACTTGTCTACCAGACTCATACTGTTATAAAAACAATCAACGTCCTTGAATAAGTAAATCTATCACAAAAAGTTCAGAGTATGAGATCCAAATATTCTTCCATATGCTTACTTGCATGGAAATAAGTGAAATATTTCACATCTAAAACACAAAATATTTTCTGGTTGATCATCGCCCAATTGAAATATGCAATGCAGAAGATAAACAGTTTCTTTCAAGGGATTTAGAACATGGAAATAAGTTTGCGTTCCATCTGGTGGTTCATATTGAAAAGTTAAAATATGGAAATAAAAATATAACATCTTCTTCCCATTAGAACGGAACAATGAAGTTCATATTTTTGCAGTTATATAATTCTAAAAACCAACGATTATTTTGCAATCAACCCCCCCTTCCGGTTAAATAACATAGAAACTACATAACTAAATAAACTGTAACTGTAAAAGTAAGTACTTGTGAAATGCTCTCAAGAGTATTTACTCAAAAAAGTCAATCATATTAAATTTAATCATAAAGGTAAAATATGCTAAAATTATGAAACTTGCACTGTAAGAAATTTTCCCCCAAAAAATATTTTCTCTTGGAGATATTTACAATCCAAAATAAAATATGTAAGGAATTACAAGGTGTGCAATACAGGCACAAATTCCTGTATTAAATTACTTTTGAAGGTACAAAAAAAAATAAAAAAATATCCACATTTTCTGGGGGGGGGGGGAATTTTACTCTTCATAACAAAAACGTTAAATTTTTTTTTTTAAACATTTTATAAAGAAAATTACTTTTCTAAATACCTGCTCACAGAAAATTTTTAAATACTCACCTAGATTTATCAACTGCATTGGTATTCAAGATGAAAATATTTGGTGCCATAATTAATGCTAAGTTATGAGATCCCATCTTATTTATATCACTACTGGCTGCAAACTCAGCTAGGAAACACATTAGATATTTAAAAGTATGAAGATGATCTGGAGGCAAAAGGAGACATGCCAAAAGACTTGCAGTTATTCGATTTTCAATGTTGTCTAATTGTTGACACCTATAACAATTTATTTTGGTAAAAAATTATAGAAAAGACTTAATTTCAGAGTAAAGAATTATGTGTAACATATCACAGGATTATTTTAATAACATTTTAAATACAGAATGGAAAAATATCATATAACAAAATTAACTTAATTTTTATAAGAGAAAATAGGATTAAAATCATGTATTTAATGAATAAATGCACTTGCTGATGTTCATATAAATTAAAATTATCTCTAAATGAAAAATTTAAATAACTGCTTAGCTAAAAAAAAATCAAGAAAATAATGGCAATTAGTTATTTATCATATCACAAAACTTGATAGATATTTTGAATGGATTAGCATATTAAAAAGTTTAATATGTATTAAGTATCTTTGAAATTTGCTAAGATATATAATTTTACTTCTATAAGTTATCAATAATTTGTGGTATCATTGTAAACAGCAAGAATGAAACTTAAAAATGAATATGCAATTTTTATATTAATTCATCGACATCGTTTCCTTATGATTTGCATGATTAGTTATGTTTTAATTCATTACAATGAAAATTCTTAAGGTTCTAATTTGTAGGGACAGAATATATTCCAATAACTAAAAAAGCTGATTGTTAGTTTATTACCAAAATATGTCATCTTTTTAAAGAAAAGATAAATCTATTACTGTTTTCAATTTCTTATTTACAACACTATTAAAAGTATTCAAAAATAAAATTTATACAAACACAAAATTTAAAAGAGGCGAATTGTACATATTTGTACCAAAATTTTAACAATAAATTTCTAAAATACTTTAAAAATATTTAAATAAATATTTTGCACATAATACAATTAAAAGGTTACGCGAAGTAAATTTTAAAGTATTCTTTAACACTTTACCATTCTTACAAAATACTAGTATCATAAAATAATTTTAAAATAATAATAGTACTGTTACTCACACAAACATTTTTTAAAATTTATTGATACAGAAGCATATATGAACAGGATTTTATTTTTTTTTTTGCTTTCGATTTCAAAAACAAATGTTTTTATTCATAAAAAAAGCATACTTAACATAAGTACCTACCTGACAAATAAATCGTACATGTATTGAGGAATCAAAGGTTCTGGTAATTCCCGTAACCATTGTTTTAAAAGAGCTGCTACATCATTAGGCTCAGAACCATCTAACACCTCTCCTTTTTCTAATCTTAGCTATAAATAAAAATTTTCAAATATGTAGGTTATAAAAACATATTTAATTTGTATTATGATTTCTAATTAGCTTTAAAATTAATATTTTACAAAAAAGAGTAATGGATATAGCTGCTTTAAATCTCTTACGGACAATATTTTCTTAGTGGTTCGGGGCTTTTATTGGAGATATATAAACCTATCTTGAAACCTGACTCAGAGATTGGAATATAATTAGTTAATCTTTCTCACTTCATTTAATTGTTATTGTTCATTGCAACTTATTACACTATTAAATTTCTCAACAAATAAATATTGTATTTTCAACCCAGAAATTGTAGAAAGTAAGAATAGTTATTATTCTAATTAATAGCTATTATTTATTAAATTGTTTTTTGTTTATTGGGAAACCTATGAAATCATGGTTAAGCATGAATTTTGTGACAAAATGAAAATTGAGATATAAGGCTTTACTATTTTCTTTAATTGTCCTCATAGAAAATTATCAGTAGAACAGTAGAAAAATGAATTAAACTAACTAATACAAAGATAAACAAATTAGAAATAAATATCTAATATTAATGATAAATATAGATTAAGTTATTACATACAGTGAACAAATAAATAATAATTCACAAGAGTTGATACAAATATTGAGAACATACTCTTAATTCCCTTTGTCTCGCTTTTGACCCTGCTTTCCGAAATATTCCTACTTCTTTTGTAAAATTCTGTAGATATGTAGTAGAAGATGCTATGAACCTATAACATTAATATAGGGTAATTTATATAATTTGTTAGTATAATGCACAAGAAAAAAATAAGGATACTTTCCCATTTTGCCGGTGCAGGTGATAAAGTCACCTAAAATAATACAACCCACGCCAAACAGAAATACATTTTTTAATGTGTATACTGTGTGTTGTCACCATTACAGTCTGCTTGGCGAGATTTGCACCAGCGAAATAGAAAAATACCAAAATAAGTTTTAATAAAAGTATTCTCAAAAAAGAAATGAATAAAATGAGACATTTATCAACAAATTTTAATCTGAACATGAATAAACATAAAGTATTCACAATCTTCACATTTTAAATTCGAAATGTAATAAACTAATGAATAAAATATTAAAAAACCCAACAAATATTTCAATAAAATCTTTAATCAAAAATTAAAAATATTGAATCGTAATTTTGATACTTTTCTGATATAACATAAAATTAGTGCAATAAGGCTTGCTTTTGTAATACTAAACTTTTATATTACTTTCAACTTCTTAATTGATCTCCTCTTTCCTCCCCACCAAAAAAGTAATTACATTTTTTGCATCTAAAATAATAAATATACAAAGACAATTTCTTGATATTTAATAAGAAAATGATATTAATATTTAATAAGCTCCGAACAACAGACATAAATTTTAAAATGACACCTTACATTGAATAGAAAATTATCTTTCGAATTCATGCAATACCCAGAGCCCCACATATTCCATTAAATAAGAATCTTAATGTTGACAGATAGTGCCCATTCGGAATAATTTCACTATTTTGAACGACTCCACAAATTTTCAACAGATTGTACATAACATTGAGTGTCCAGATCAACAAAAAAGTTAAAATGATTTATTATAAAATGTTTATATGTAGCATCTGTTGTTCACATGACTCTACAGATATCAATTCCTGCACTGTAAGGAAAACAATGTGCCTCTATAAACCTTGTTTTGTGTACAAACATCTTTCTCTTCATGACAAGGAATGAATGCTACATGGCCAGTTTAGCTTCATGTCACCAAGACAAATAAATTTTACTATCCATTGTGGAAAAATACAATGTCCTTTCAACAGAAGAGTTAAAGGGATACGATTAACTACACAACTCTTGCTAGAAATTGAACCCAATTGATGATGCCTTGCTCCAAAAAAGTTCTACAGACAAGAAAGATGCTGAGTGACAAGTGTTTAATGGAAAAGTGCCCTAATTTCACTTCTGAGGAAAATTTTTTAATATTTTTTTGAATTAATGAACAGAAATAATCATACAGAAAAAGCTGTTGCACACCTTTTTATGAAATGCAACAATCTTTATATCAATTATATGGAAAAATTACCTATATCTTTCTATATCTGTGTCATTGTTTGGGGTGATCAGTATAATATATTATACCAGAGATAATAGCTGCCTCCACATAAATCTTCATGTTAGAAAAGTATGGTTTACTTTTCTAATATACTTAGAGCAATGAATATTTATTATTTAATACTTATACAGAGCAAATGTATCGTGAACAAAGTATGATAACTTAAAGAACAAAACAACCTAATTTATTCTTTTAAAATTTTTTTTAAAAAACATTCTTTAAAATAACATCAGTGAAATCAGTTTTTCTATAAAAACAGAGACTGAAAGCTTGAGCAAAATTTAATATTTTTTAATGTGCATTTATTTCATGAATTTCTGCTTTTAATATATAGTCTTTGAAAAAATTGACCAATGTAAAATGTGAATAAATTAAATATAACTCACTTTGGAAGGAGGTAATCAAAATCTGATGTCCATTCTTGTTCACCTAAACTCACACCAAATATTTTACTCTTCGGTTGTTGTAGTGTCTTTTCCTTTTACATAAAAAAAATATTACTTACTACAGAGTTTAAGATAAATAAATAAATATATTTTTAATGTCTGGAGACTAACTTTTTTAAGCAAAACCATTATATTTACATGTGTTTCCCATATATTCTTCAAGAAATATTCAAGAAAATTCCCATATATTCTTCAATTCTTCCATTCAAGAAATAAACAATGCATACTTTCGTATGTATTAATTAAATATTCAATTTCTCCAAAATTGTCATTCACCCAGAAATTGTTACAAAAAGATCGAATTTTATTAGCAGATTACAAAATAAATAAACACTCATCAACAAAGTAATTTTGAAAGACTATTATAATAAGAAAGTACCATCAAATATATACTGGTTATAAATAGATTATGATTACACTGCATTAAGTTTACTTATAAATGCATACATTATTTCCATATTTGTATCATTCCAGTAAGATTATATCAAATCGCCTTGCATGGACATCTGAGAGGAAAACTCAGTAATATACAAATTTCAGATTGTTTGGAAAAAAAGCCAATGTTTTTAAGTCACTAACATCTAAATATTCAAAAATTAAAGGAGCCCAATGCAGTCAAAATTATGAAGTAAAATTTTATCTATGTCATTTATAATTTTAATAAGAATAACTTTTTTCGTCCTAATGCAATAACTAATATATTTTTGCGATTGTATTATTGTAATCCAAATAATTTAAATATTTACATTAAATTTGAATAAACATTTACAAGTATTAATGTGAAAAAATAAGACAATATTTCAAAACTATCATAAGAAATAGACAGTGCATCGAAATTAGAATACTCTCCGACACTATTTAATGACAAACATATTGATAAATACTAGCTTTCGTTTACAACTACAAGTAAAAATTTACCCATACATAACAGTTTGCAGAAAATACTTTTACAGTTAAAGCATGACAAAATAATTTTCCCAGTATTAATAATAAAATAAAAACAAGACAGTAACATACCTGTTTTGAAATATTAGATTTAAATTTTTTTACTTTGGGCACTTTAACACCTATATTTTTTAATTCCGCGAAAACAGTTGAGTATAAATCATCTTTGTCTTCGAAGTACTTCATTTTTGATTTAAAATTAAGATGTTATATGAACTTAGATTTAAAATTAAATGAAAGAGTCATGCGCTTACACTCTGGGTGAACGGAAACCTAATACAACAATTCAAAAATAGGTCCATGATATGATTTTGGACATCTTTCGTTTTGATTGGTCATACATAGGTGTTGCCACTAAGTAAATAAGAAAATCAGATACAAAATACGCCAAAGGCCTAGATTAGAGTTTAGACAGTGTTTCTCAACTACTATTTTACAACAGGCAGCCGGTTTTATGAGAAACATGCTTTCCACAAACAAGAAAGAAATTATATTTAGTGATGATGAAAGAGCATAACATTAAATATGAACTTTTCAGTAAATATTAAACTGAAATAATTACGCAATAACGCAATAATACGTAATTCACCTTCAACATTGGCACATTTTTTTAAGTACCTTTTGACTCCTTCATGGATAGTATTTCACAAGTTTTTATAATTTCCTCCCAGGTCCAAGATTCAGTAACTGGAGGCATTTGGGAAAAAGAACGTTATTAAAAATATAGTGCATGAATTCACTATCTATTTTCATTACTTTTGAAAAGTACATTTTAACCCTTTGAGGGGCACTATAATTAATTTATCATTCTCAAGTATAAAAATGGTCTTTATCTTACCATAAGGGTCTAGAAACACACATTATGTATTCAAAATTTTTTTCAAACCACTGTATATTTGTGTGGGGGGGAGGGGGGTTGTTGGCAATTGCCAACACTGCCCCACTGGAGCTTAAGATGTTGTTTGAAACAATACTTTTACGCTAAATATTAAAAACATAAAAAGTGATGGAAATTAATTGTAAAAGGTTCAATTATAAATAAAATATGCTAGATATTCAAAAATTACTTTTTTTTTGCTGTATTAATTTTTATCATTTTAATTATATTTAATAATAATTAATTATTTAATTTATCATAATTAATTTTTCCATCAAAATTATCTCCTCTGATGGACCAAGAAATGCAGGTATCTCTTTCGTTACGACTTTTTTCCATTGCCATTTCACCTCAGTCACTTGAGAAGGAGCAGGTAAATTTATATCCTCATCTGCACTAGAAGCTATATCAGAGACACTATTATATTCTAATGGCTTAGGAATATAATCTTCATCACATGAATTTTCAGAATCAACTAACTCATTATCAGATGGAAGATTATAAAATAATTGAAGAGCTTCCTGAATATCAAGTTTTTTCCGTGACATATTTTAAGAAAAGTTAATATCATTCAAAATAAATAAATAAATATATCGTCTTGAGTAAAAAAATTAACTAATAAAGCATAAAAATTGAAACTTCAAACTTATGGAATCAGTAAAGCAAATCAGTAAAATAAATGGAGCTAGCGCAAGGAATAAAAGCACCCCTTTCAAGAGAATAAAATCCAAGGCAAAAACAATCCCTTGTGAATTTCCCACCCTGCGTTAACCTCTACCCCATTCCCCACCTCCAATCCACCCTTTGAAATCAACCCAACTTTCTCTTACAATGTAAATAAAATGCAGCTGCAAATACTTGAGGGGCACTGAACTCTTCAAAACACAGTGCAATATTTGCTCTTTCTCTTCGGGGTAAGAAAGAGAATTACCTACTGGGGCAGTGTTGTCAAATGACAACACTTGGAAAAAACTAATAAAATGGAGTACATTTTATGCTTAATAAATGTTTTTATTGTACATTTATTGTACATTTATGTACATTTATGTACCCATCTATTTCAATGGGGGCGGGGCATGCTCGGTGTTGGGATATGAATTTAGATATTGAAATAGGAATGAAAGATTAGGTTGAAAGTAATAAAAATTAAAATGAAATAAATTACGGTGGTTCATAGGAATCAAGTAAGATTTGTCTAGGTCTTTTTAATTTAGGGTGTAGAATATAATTTTCAAGGTTCTGGATATTTGGATTGTTTATGTTATTTAATGAAGTAAAGAAGTTTTTAGAAAGGTCTTGAATATGTTTCCTGAAAGTTTTGATTTTTAAGGCTTTTCTTATTTCTATATTCCTCATGAACCACCTAGCTTCAGAATTAATAATGAGAATTGTCTTATCAATGAGGATTACTAACGCGAGTGGTGAAAGTTCATTTTCAAAGCTCAAACCGGTCAAAAATGAATTAAGAAATCGTATGACTCAATCACGTTTGAATAATTTAAGCTTGATGAATTCTGAAAATGAAATATTAACAATTGATTTTGAAAAACTAATTAATGATTTTGCAAATTTAAAATGTAGAAAACGAATATTCACATAAGACCTCATCTTACTTTGGATTGTTTTTATTGATCTGTACACCAAATAAGATTAAAATACCAAATAAATTAAATACACCAATTTAGATTAAAGGGTCGCAATTGAGGCCTATTTTTTCATAAGGGCCCAGGGCCTCAAGAAGTCTTAAGACGTCCCTGGTAGGGGTCCATAGTCCTCCCGTGGTGCAGAAGTTAGGAGAGGGAGTACCAGTTCAGATGTCATCCTCGTCACTTGACTGAGGTTCAAAATTACGAGATCCGTCACGAATATAGCCCTCGTGTTGCATTTGGTGAGAAGTTAATAAAAAAACTATACTAACTGTCCAAAATTTAAAAACTTTAGAAAACACGAGATGTTAAACAGTAGTTTTTTTAAACCAATAATTCTTAAAAAAAAAAAAAAGACGATTGTTATAGACGTAGTTAATTTTAAACCATGTATTTTCCTCAGTTGTATTCATTTACAAAATGCTTGAAATTATGTAAAGTCTTTTTTATATTGATATTCAACTCATTGATATGCTAATGTTAAAACCAGCAATACCTACATTTCCCCCCTATTTTACTCTTCTAAAATATTTTTAAAAACAAGTTTATATAAGTTAAATTAAATTTTTAACAAGAAAAATACAATTTTTGTAGTAAGAGGAAATTTTTGTGAGCATTTTCGTTGCTTATTTTAGTTCTAAAATTCTGCCTAGTGTGTTACATTTCATGACTTATCATAATTAGACAAGTTACTTACAAATATAACACGTTACTTCTTTTCTAAAAGAAAAACTTTGAAAATTAACAATGGCATACTGTTATACTTTGTTGTGAGAATATTTCAGTGGAAAAAAATGTGCACGCATTTTCTCTCCATTCTTTGCAAACATTAGAGTTAAAACTCATACATTAATTCCTTTAGTGTTCAACCATTCTAAGCCTATTTATCTGGATCTTTAAATCTTTGAATGCACAGTAAAATGTCTAAGGGGTAGCTTGCTGATAATGTCGGTATCTATCTCCAAAGGGAAACGAGATAATTGCTTTCAGGGGTACTATTCTTTCGCAAATGTCGCATTCATTGACGATTTCCGTATGATTATATATGTTAGATGCGTTTGCAATCCCTAGTCATCGTGGATGTCCACCTTATATATCCACGAAACCTTAAGTTTTTAAATATTCGCTTGAGGCTAAAAATTTTTTTGACAGTGTGTGTTTCATTCGCTTCTTGCGAGAGAAACTTTTCAAAGATGATTAAAAGCTATATTTGATGAACAATGAATCAAGTAAAACGGTTCGATCATTCTTTTCATTGAAAATGTAGGAGCTAAAATGATTAACTTTAATGAAGATTTAAAAAAGTTTTAACTTTTTTAATGACTGAAAGAATAAAAAAAAATTTAAAATATCAAAAATTGCAGATTAATAAACTTCTTTAAGTATATTGTGACGAATTTATATTTCTATTCGCCTCTTGTGACATAGCTAAACTCAATATACTAACACACAATAAGTCATTCAAGAAGACGTTAGACAGGTTTCTCACACTGTATTTAATTGATAATTTACTACTATAACGACAAATGTATACCGACTGTCCCAAAATATCGCCCTAGATATATATTCACTTGTTCCACTAATATCAAACTAACGGAATCTTATCAATGGAGTGAACTTGAGGATGTCTCGACTTCTATGCCGTCGATAATTTGTAGCAATTCTCGACCCCGTCTTCGACTATAGAACAACTGTTCAACGCTAGAGTCACTCGACCTCTATCGTGTGCCTCAAGGTTAGATTATATACTTCTTATCTACCTTGCTTCACTTTATTTCTACCTGCCTCTAATTAACATAATCACGTTTCATTTGGGTTGGGAAGAAATTGCTATTTCATGCAATCAATTTCAATTAAAGTCCCCAAGGTTAGTGAAGAGAAAACCGCGAATAACCCAACGTCACAATATATTTATCTGCTACTTGTAACTTGTTTCTTTTCTTTAGTTTTAAATGCTTCTGTTTTTCAAATCACTTTAAATATTTCATTTTATTAAATAAATTTTATTATAAGTTTGCGATGGCATTTTTTATGGCGATAATTCTAATAAAGAGATCTCAGGGAGGTTTCCACCCGATCCTCAATAGCTTAAGATTCTCCTCTAACATTACCACCCTTCGTGATAAGAGAAATGTGAACTCTAAGAACTGAATTGATAATCTATTTTTTTTTTCTTTTTTTAAAATTTATTATTTTTGTTTTATCATTCAAAAATCTGAGTATTACTCTTAGAATTTAAGTATTATGTTCTATTTAACACAACAAAAACATACTAATGTTATTGAAATTATATATCTGACAAGCAAACAATTAAGTTCCCCACGAATAACTTTTTACATAGAAAAGATATATTTTATTTATCAATTATTTCATTCATCTTGAGAAAGAAAATGTAAGAATGTTCTTAGGAATAATATATATCTTTTATTAATTATAATTCGATAAGGAGCAATTACTAATGAATCAGTAACATAACTGTCAAAAAGCACAGCTTACAATTTTTTTTTAAATATTATATTTGTTGACATGTGGATGTTTATAAGGAGTTCTAAACTTTCATATATTTAATGTATATTTGCCCTTCAGTAACATATAATGTGTGATTCACTGCACAGATATTTATTTTGAGTTTCAAAGAACTAAACAATTTTAAAACAAATCATCGTTGTTTTCGTGGTCGCAGTTGCCTAGTGATCATGGTCGCTGACGACGGTTTCCGTCGAGCCTTGATGTCACTAAAAATCCGCTGTGTAGTCGGGGTTGATGCACATTGAATCTGTTGAGGCTCAAAGACCTTCCGTTGACAAGGTGTGGAAGTTAGGAGAGGTAGGTCCCAGCTCAGGTGTCATCCTCGTCACTTGATCGATGTTCAAAATTATGACGTCTATCTTAAATAGTCCTTGTGATGCTTCTGGTGCGATGTTAATAAGACCAATCAATCAATCTTTGTTGATTTGAGAAAATCGGAATTTTGTTGAATATATCTGTCAGATTGATATATATATATATATTCCCAGTATTCCCCCCCTTTTCTGTTCAATTCATCTCTTGATTATGAAGAAAAGTATTTATCTGAATTTTCGAAAGGGTTATAATGTTATATATTTCTTGAAGAACGTCAACTTTAATTTCAAAATAAACATTTCAGCATGTCTATATGATTACATGGATGAATTTGATACATTTAAAATAAATTTATAACGTTTTTCAAATTTTTAATGTGTTAACTAAAGTTTATGAAATTGGAATATGTTACCATGCTACATACATGTAAATATGTTTTAGAATAGTTGATTTTTGACTAAAACGAAACATTTATTTGGTTAATGCAATGTTTTGTAATACGTTCAGAGTACAAGTTTCAAGCAACGCCTTAAAATATTGCAAAAGAAAAAGGCTGAAATAGTTAAAATTTTCCCTCATATTTACACCTATGAATATTCATGCAAGAAATGCATTTTTTTTTTCATATCATAGTTTATGACTCTTTTCATATATATAAATTATTAAACTCAATAAAAATTAAAACAACACAAAGCTTATTTTCCCCCTGCTAATTTATTTATGTTATTAATTCAAAATTCATTTATAATATACATCGAAATATTAAACATAATTTTAAGGATTTGAACATTTTCTTTCATTGTTCAAATTATCTCTTCATTGTTCCATAATTTATTCAGACTCTTAGATGCTAAAAACCTGTTCACACTTACGAAATAATCAATGAACATTTTTTTGTGTATAAATAGATAAGTCAGGATGTCCATATATTAAATCATGAAATGATATATAATATAATTCGATAATTATATCATGTAACGGTACTGTGGTCATTGCCTATTATAAATATTGCTAAATAAAATAACTATAATAGTTTCGTCCCGATTATATTGCATATGAATAGAATAATTTATTGCACGAAAATTCTAATTCTGGTCTTAAGAATGATGCAAGGAAATTGTAGGAAAGAACATGACTTCTATTTTTTGAACACATTTCTGAAAGTTTCTTGAATTGAAAACAGATAGATAATCGGCTTTCAGAAAGAGCTTCCCCTAAAAAAGGGAGAATTAGTGGAAGTTAGAAACTTCCTGAATCGTAAACATCCCCACTGCCCAGCAGGAGCCAACACTCTGCCTGGTCCTTTTGTCAGACGACAATGCCAATCATTGACAGAAAAAGGAGCACGCAATGTAGTCAAATCTCCCGACATTACCAGAATCTTCTTCTCGAAAGTGCCCGTCCTCAAAAGGTTGATACGTTTTCTTAAAAAAGAACTATATGAATGAAATGTAAAATCAGAAATTATCTTCTTTTTCCCCTAAAAAAAGGAACAGGACGTGATTACAGTGCAAGATTTGTCATTTGATTGACTTTCTGAATTCCAATTTTTCAGTTGTTATCCTAAATCTCAAGTAATGTGACCTCTCCTACAGTAAAAAGGAAAAAAAAAAAAAGGGGGGGGGGACTGATTTGATTTCTGTAAAAAATACATTGGGCTTCAAAAGCAATAAATAGTCTATTGGGTTTAATTTGAAAATAAAGGAACATAAAAACATGAAATTTGGACGAATTGTGCTTTCGCAGTTATTTATTGAATTTTTCATCTTTTAACATCAAATTTAGTTTACAAATAAAAAAAAATACCTTTTTTGCCGAAGTTAATTGTTTGATGAAAAAAGGAATCTCATATTTTTATAGAGAAAAATTAATAAACGGGTTTTAATAACGAAAGTGCTACACCAACACCGACTTTCCATTGTGACACATGTTCGCATGTAGGACTGAACATTAGGTCGGATTCTTAATTTTATTGGATGGGTGAAATAAAATTTACTTATAAACCTATTATTTCTTTAACTTCCAAAAGTAATCTAGAAAAAGGAATTCAGAACGACAGGTCTATGCAAAATTTTGCAAAGAACAGATTCAGTCACCCAAGGTGCGCTTTTTTCTTATAATTATTATTAAATTATTCATTGAATATAAAAATTAAAGTAAACGATGAAATATCCAGAAATAGATAATAGTAAATTTTTCCGATATTAAAATTAAAGCAAACGATAAATTATTAAATTGAATATATTTAAGCTACATGTAATTAAAATTAAAGCGAACGATAAAGCATCAAATTGAATATTATATCAGCTACATGTAATTATAATTAAAGCAAACGATAATTTATTAAACTGAACATATTTAAGCTAAATGTAATTAAAATTGAAGCAACCGATAAGAAACTGAAAAGTGATCTGGTATGCCCAAAGTTTTTTCTATTTGAATGCTTTCAAAAGAATTACTTTAGAGACAAAATATAAGGTTTCTGAAGGAATTGGTTTTCGATTGGTGAAAATATTTTAAGAATATTTTGTTAAGTCTGAAACCAACAAACCAAATTTATTAAAATGAAATGAAATTTTTTTTTTAATGTCAGGAAAACTGATTTCTGGGAACATCAGTTATTTTCAGTCTTTCGGATGCACTTTCTTGCATTCAAATAGGTAGCAAATAAAAATCTTGAAACAGGATATAAATTCTGTAAATTAACATGCACTTTCTAAATCGAAATGTGGTCGATAGTGAACCTTGAATTCAGGATATTTCGTATCGCCAATGGTTGTTGTGTTAATCACCGACTTTAATTTAGATCATTCAAGTAAGTGAATTGCAATACACAACTATAGCCCTTTTATCAGTATCGGTAATATCACCATTTTTATTTTAATGTTTTTTGTCTTTGAATTAAATGTAGATTTTGATGATTTTCTGAAAATGGCATAAGACTAGTTTACCTACTCAGTCGACATTTAACAGTAAAAGTTGCATATTCTGAACTGATCACATTTTAGTTGACATCAGATTTGCTTTTGTAGACATTTACCATTTATATTTAGCATTTTGTCATTTAACATCTATCCTTCTTTCTCCAGACTAACCCGATGGCGGCGCTTTCGAAGTAACCAGTATGGGTCTTTCAGGAAATTTTATGCCTTTTGGCGAAACTGTTCAAAGATGTTAAGTCAATCGGACCCAGAAACAACTGAGTTATCAGGTTGGAAATAAAGTCGTTTGTAGTTTGCTTAAAATGGAAAAACCGAGTTTCGTGTTTCTGATAAAAGCATTGACTTTATTGATGCATGCCATTGCAGAAAAGCGAAGACAATGGGACCCAAAAGCATCTTACCCGGACTCTTATCCGTCAAAGCAACGATTTGTCGGTAGTTTGCATAAAGATTTAAGCGATGGTCAGCCACCGGCTGGAATGACGCTTGGAGACATCAGGTAGACCTGTAGGCCGTTACACTTTCCAGAAATGTGAAGGTTAGAAGTAATAAAAATTATGATGAAGATCATGAAAGGTGCTCCGTGAGATTGCTGAGATGACGTCTGTGGAGTGTTGCCCCATCCTTCATGAAAGTGCTGACCTGAAAGAGGTTTTTCCAGGAGATGTAGATTTACTTTCGATGGAACAAAACAACTTAACAGATCGATGATTCAAAGCTGTTTATCTGCCCTAGTACTCATAACAAAAAAAAGATTTCTTGCAGAAAAAAAAAAAAAGAAAAAAAAATTGCAGAGAAAAAAAAAAAAAGATTTGGAAAAGTGTTAGAACGGTGTATCCACTAAAATTGATTCTTTCAAGATGTTGATGAATAAAAAAAAATTTTGCAAAAAAAAATGTTATTTCAATGTGAACAGGACGTATTGATCCATGTATTTTTAAGTCAGCATGAAGATTTTATTGCAATACATTTATTTGCAGAAATATTTGATCATGCAAAACGATCTTTCGATACTAGAATTAGCATAGAAAATCGATTTTCAGGCCATTGTCTTAATAATGAAGTTAGCAATAACGGTGTGAGGTTGGGAACAGATCCGCTTTCATGAAATATGGCTCACTGTATTGTTTATAGTTCAATATTTCAAATTAACATAATAAAAATAAACACTTTAATCTGTTCTGCACAACTCAATATTGCGTTGTGTAACTAAATTTAAACATGTTTCGTGAAATGGTACTTTGAATTTCTCTTCATTTTTCACTGTCTATGAAATAAATAAGATTAATCACAACTTCCTACTTTAATAGCAAGATTCAGATGCCTTTTAACTCTTAATCTAATACGTCAGACAAATCAACCCAAAATTTATGGATAGACTTCCTATGGGGACCTACGCTAGGTCTGCAAAAAAGTGGCCGAGGATTTACAGTTGCTAGGATCAGAGCGATGTTAAAGGCAAAAAACTTTGCTCAAAGGATCAGCGATACTGGTGCAGTGTTTCTGACAGCCGTGTTACAATATCTAGCCGCTGAAATTCTAGAAGTGTCCCTTCATGAGGCCAGGACTAATAGTTCAAGACGGATTCAACCTCAACATATTCACGTAGCTCTAAAGAGCGATGGTGAGTTTTCACCTTTGTTCAGAAATGCAGTTTTTGCTGGAAACTCGTATGTGGATCCAAAGAATATAAGACATAATAACAAAACTTGACAAAGAAAATCATGTGAAGTACTATAATTATAATGACAAGTGAAGTCCGAAGAACGACAATACACTAACTTTGCGGTAGTATAAGCAGAAATTGTGTTCATCAAAACCTCCCAAAATGAAAGTGAGTTGTTGTTAACGCTCACCCCTCTTGGTCGAATATTTATATTCCTTTTCATGAAGTGTATTATATATTCTTGTATATATTAATTGTTTATTTTTTGCTCAAGTTCAATGAGAGATATCACAAACAATGCTGCAAATACCTAAAAAACAATACTAGATAATATTTTTTTCTTTCTTTAAATCAGAATTTGTGGTTACCTTTCAATATATACTAAGATTCATAAGAGCGGACTTTTCAGATATACTCTAGTACAGCTACTGAAATTTATTATTAAAATTATTTTGTCATTTTTATTAACAACCTAATCATATCAAATTTAATTTAAAAATAATGGGTTCAAATTGGGAATAGGAGATTGTCCCCAGACGGTGTGGAAGCTTTAGAAAGAGACGATCATTGTTTGATTTGGGTCATGGGAACCCTAAACTTCATTCTAGCTTAGGCACGTTTGGCGGCAACCTGTCTAAGAAATCATAGGTTTCGTCGCCAATATTCTAGGCGACACCCTATTCCCTATTTGAACCAAACAAATGATTTAAACATTTCACTATGAATATGATTTCACATTTGTTAATGAAACTTATACAGAGGTTCATATAAACATATGAATCTCTACATAAATTTCATATAATTATATGAATTTAAGACAATAGTTTTGAGAAAGAATTGAGTATTTTGGTTCGAATGCAGTTTAGCCCAACCACCCTTGGCGACAGGAATTATTTGGTGGTATTTCGCCAAATGTGGCTACTCTGGTTTCTCTTCACAGTGGGGATTTTAGGCTGGGGAACCCTTTTGATTTTCCATTATTTGGCGATTTTTGAAATCGCACCAAGTGGTTGGGCTAAACTGCATTTTCACTAAATTTTGTCATATAAGTTGTTTGAGGAAGATAAAACTGAAAAGTGTCAAATTAATGTACATAAAAAAGGATTAAATTAATTTTGGATCAGTCGCAAACCTGCTAATTTTCTGAATTAAGATTTTTCAGGTAAATACACATGGTTTTATTAAGACTATGGTGATATGTATCAAGAAAATGTATAATACAAATTAATAAAAATATATTTGAGAAGCTACTTTGCCAAATAAATTTTAGTATTTACAGTGGAGAATTTCTAATATTTTTAGGGAATTTATTTTTCATTTCCGTTTTTTTTTTTTTTTTTAAAATCCGGAGATAGTCATTATAATCACTAATTTTGCCACACACAATATTATATATAAAATAAAATAACAAAAATTCCAGAATACATTATTTTCTCAAATTATTTTTTTAATTTAAATTTTGATAACCATTGATAGCGTTATATTAAATTTTGAAAAATTACCTATGATAGCACATATAAAATAGAAATCTTCACAAAAAAAAAAATTTCTTCCTGAGAATTATTTGTTTCTAGATTATAGTATTTTCTACTAATATTGCTGGTTGAAATGCAGTGCAACCCCACCACTCGGAGATGGAAGATTTGTGGCAATAATTTGCCAAATGTGATAACCCTCGCTTACATAGTGACTTGTTACGGTAAACTAATAGATGTATATACAGTAACCCTAAATTCTCTCCAAATGGGGTGGCTAAACTACATTTTAACCATTATTGCTTATTATCGAGCTTTTTATGAACGTAGGATCGTCAAAAGTCATTTTACAGATTTAACTGGATATAATTTTCATTGTTTTAAATAGAATGTATTTATTTATATGTATATTACACATTTTTTGAAAATGATTTTGAACTCAGTATGGAAAACATCTGTTTGACAAACATTATTGTCCCATTCATAAATACGGACACCTTCCATTACATTACAGTTTTCCTTGTTATATCCCTTGAATTCCTAGACGGATAATGTTCATGGGCGGATAAATGGCTATATAATTATTAGTGAAATATCTCCAGACAAAAAAAAAAAAAAAAAACTTCTGGAGCAATGAGGTCAGGGGAATGTGGGGATTGACTCTGAGTTCAAGAGAACAGCGTAGAATTGATGTTCCTTGGTTTCCAGCATAGATGAATAGATGCTTTCCTCAACTTGATCAAGATAGGCCTGGTGGGAATTGAGAAGAGTCTTACGGTTCATGGAGTACCTTTGACACAAATCCTTGTACCAAGAAATGTGTACCCGAAGTCGCAGCACAGGCCCAAGAGAAAACCTTCTTAAATTAAATAATACATTCGCGAGATCAAGAGAATGGTTGTCGGTATAATATCAATGGAAAACTTTCCCACGTTGCTAAATGTAATGTCCTGCAATGTTTCAAACTCAGTGTATCCCAATTCTTGATCATAAATCATTACATTTGTATTCAATGATCGCACAAGGCTTAACATAACAAGCAAAATTTATTACATATTTATTTATAACCAGGAATATCTGGTTTTTCCCAGTATTATGGAGGTTGGCGGCTCCATACTACAATCTATTTTGATAAGAAGAGGCGAAAGTGTAAGGTTACTCGTACAAATTTGGCGAGAAAGTAACTTTTGCCAAGGTGCAAAAGTTCTGAGGGAGGAAGAGGAGGTACTCTTCCTATGTATATTATGGGACTCTATGTATGTTCTGAGGGAACATATATAGAGAGAACATTCTGAGTCAATCATTGTTCATTTGGTTCATGTAACTTTTGATTTTGATACGCTCGTTCTAGACCAAGGGTCGGCAAACCTTTTTTCGAAAGGGCCAGATAACAAGCTCGAAAATATTTACATGGATAGCTTATTATTTTTACATAATTTTGAAATACACTCACTGATACTTACGAAAGGGTATAAAATACTTTAATTTGTGGTAATAAATTTGTTACAGAACTAGTTATATTTTGTTCTAATGCGATGGATATAATTGTTTTTTTCCCTGAGATAATATTTAATCATACCGGAATTCGAAAGCACTATTTAATATCTTTTTTTCTATAGGAGTCATTTATTAATATTGATCTGTAATACTCGTAATCTGTTAATAAAGATTTGTATTAAAATCTTACATATTTCATTTTCAAAAATGTTATTTTCTATTGTTAAGCTAAAGTCTTCCCGATCTAAAGAGGCCCCCATTAGGTGGTGCCTATTTCTGTTTCTGTAGCCTTTGAGACAGGAGCGCAAATTACTATCTAGTGTCCAGGCTTGCTCGACGCTGGACTCACAATTAACTTTTCAAACGAGTTTTGTACTCATTTATCGACCACGGATGGATAACAGGATGAGATTACCCATGAATAGATATTCAAGTTAAAATCACCGAGAATTGAGCTTGAGTCGGCAGTACTCGTAGTAGATACTCTAACCATTACTCCACCCCAACCACTTCGTAATGCTAAATAGTCTCAAAAATAGATATAAATTCCAGAATAAATGATTCTAATTGACCGTATTTATATTCTGGGAGAATTTCATGTGGAGTTGGACTGATCCCTTTATTTAAGCATCATTGTTAGCATATTGATACAGGGTTGCTCCCATGATCATGGAACAAATGGTTTTAATTTGGGATAGCCCCTTTTGGTAACTGATTCTACACATGAAAGATCAGTAGAGGGTCATTGAACTTTTAATCCTCAGAAGTGTGTATCGCAATTTCAGGAGAAAAGGGCACTTTCTCCCTCTTTGTGGTTGCCCTCCATCCATCTTGGTGGCACACTTAAAATGAAGTTATCAGAATTTCACATGCTTCACCCACGGCATTCCCACACACAATCACTTGGGCACATTAATACAGACATGTCACACTCGTGAGTCACTCTCAAAACACTTACATTCCTGTACACGAATAACTTCAAAGATGAGACACCACTAACCTCCTCCTCCAGGTATGTTAAAGTAAGTTATGCGAAATTTAATCCTGTTTGCTTCAATACATTTAATGATGCACCAAATGATATTCCCTTCATTTGAGTCGTTGTTCTTATTTCTAGTTCTTTATTCTTTTCTATAATAGAAGTCTCTTCTCTCCCCTATAATATCACTTCATTCAGTCTAATTGTTTAATCCTTAATGTGTTAACCTCAAAATTATCAGTTTCTAATATATAATCTAATTAAGAGGAGAGGCTTCTGCATCAATCATTTTGCAGATCATTTACTTCTAACTGAAGATTTGACGGAAGCTCCTCAATTGAACAGTGAAATGGATTCTGTATACTAGAAATACTTCAGCACCTGCATCAATATAAAAAAACCCCGCTAATATAGCTTGTTTGTATATGTTGGTGTTGCAGCGCATAATTAGTATTATTTTTCTAATTTTTTTTTTTTCTTGTAAAAACAACATTAACACGCGGTCGGCATTAAAAGTAGATGGAGGTTCAGATTTGGTACCTCCCGCTCTCCTGGGACATAGTCTAGACAATTCTTAAATCAATTAGATTTGCTATCAATTATAAATATATTTGTCTCTGCGCTGTTGATGGAGTGAGCAGCGTTTTTGCTCTCCAATGTAACCTGTGTCGTGTCTTGTAGTTTTATGTGTAACTTAATGTTGTATTTAAATTAATGCAAATACGTATTTTTATTTACAAGGAAGTTCAGCACTTTATTTGAGTGGATAATCAATTTATCGAACAGTTTTGTTGCAGCTAAGCGACATTTAAATGCAACCAGCTGCCCAAAACGACAGAAAAGTTTGTCAAATTTTGATTATCTTAATGAATAATTACATACTAATTCTGAACTAAAACGAGAAATAACTAATTGTTTCTTGACACTGGTATTCCTTCCGTCCAGTCGTGGGTTCGAGAGCTGATACCACTAAAGACTCACCATGTCGCGGGCTTATGCACATTAAATCTGGTCGAGGTCTCCCGTTGGTGTGGTGTGGAAATCAGGAGATGGAGAGGCCATCTCAGGTGACGTCCTCGTCAATTGATCAATGTTCAAAATTTTGAGGCCGTCGATAATTTCCACAGTATTATAAGTCTAATTTTAAAATCTTAATATATTGCTTTTATGAATTAAATTTAAGTTAGAATGCTATATAAATAAGATTGATAAAGCACTTTTTTTATATCAAAGCATACAAAATCTTGTAACATAATTCTTATAATGTAAAATTCTTAATTGAATGACAAATGATAGTAATTCTTATGAAATAAAATTCTGAATTAAAAGATAATCCACATAATATATAAAATTCGTAATTAAATAATGACAAGTGATTATCAATGATTGATGCTTCTTACAAAACGAAATTTTGAAAGGATATATGATAAAAATCAATTTAAAAAGGGCTCAAATGATCCAACACATATCTCTGAGTTTTTGATAAACATCTTGGAATTGGAAAAAAAAAAAAAAGTTTTCATTTTAGATTTGATAGAATTTTTTTACAACTATGTTTAAACATTAAATCTCATAAACGTATAAACAGAGGTTCTCATAGCTCAAATTACTTTTATGAAACATTTATGTTAGAATATATATTTTGAAATAAAATCTAAGATTATTTAAATGAAACTCTTCTAAAAATAATTTTGTTAATTGTTATATTTTTGCTATATAAATTCAATAACCTATTCCTTTTTTGTAAATATCTAATATCTAATATATTCATTAGCGGTGAAAAAAATATTAAAAATAAAGAGTTCATATTTCTCTCGATATATTTTGATTTAGAGTTTTAATACATTATATATAAAACTTGTTTAATAAAATGCACGAAAAATTAAAATTTTATAGCAAATCATAAAATTCTTTCAAAAGTTCAACTATTATTTTTTCTATTTATTTCTAAATTTGTAAGGAATATTTAGAATTCCGTTATTTACTCGTGTGTTATCTGTTTTATCAAGATATAGTTAACTGAATAGAATTAAAACCAAAAATCTTTTTTGAACATGTTTATTTAAATAATATAAATAACAAATACACTATTTCATACTAGTCGAATTACAAGTCGTAAAAATGGTAATAAAAAAAAAACTATACATCAAAAGAGAAAAAAATACAATGTTTACAGGACAAAGTTTATTTATACAAAGGTGAGACAATTTAATGTACATGTTGAGTTTGTTATATTCTCTCTAACTAACAGGTGATGCATTTTCGCGACAAGGCGTATTCGGTTCAGAACTTATATTTTTAATCGCTGTTGAAGAATACCATATCCTCGACTTACGACCACAAAGAATTCAGTAATTTCATGTTGTATTTTTACTTTCAGCTGATATAATATTGTTCATTTTTCACATTCTTCTTCACTGATGCGTCAGGGCGATGGGTCCTGGCTTACCTCAGAATTCCATTCTATGCCGTCCTGTTCTTGACTAAGGTTTTCCAATTTGTCCTCTTAATAGTTTTTGAGTCTTTTTCCAGAAAGTCAATCCACCTAAGTTTTGGTATACTTCTTTTTCGAAGACTAGGTGGTTTAGACAAGATCTTTTTAGTGGATAGATCGTCATCGAATCTTTCCAAGAGTCCTGCTCATTTAATACTTTGAAGTATTATTATTAATTTAAAAATGTCTGGTTCTTTAAATAGTTTGTTAATTTCCGAGTTGGTTCTTCCCTCCAAAAATCATCACATTTAATTCCACTAAATATGGTTCTTAAAATTCCTCTTTCAAATATATAGCAAGAGTTTCTTTATCTATCTCAGTCACTTACCATGTTTCAACCGCATATGTGAGAATGAGGCTAATCAAAGTTTTGTAAATGTGTAGTTTGGTTTTTCCGGTTCCTTTTTGTAGGGCTCTTTTCAATTAGACAAAAGGAATTCCACTTCTGGCTGGTTATTTAGATGTTTTAATTTCTGTCGTCATTGTTGAAGAGAGCCGCCACAAAATATAAATTCTCTTTGTCTCAGAACGATTCTTGATACAAAAAAACATTTTTAATAAAAGAATTGCTTAATATTGATTTTTGAGATTTCATTACTTGTAATTAAATTAACCATTCAGCAATATTTAAGAAATGAATACTTTGAATTATATTGATACATTTGAATTGTATTGATAATTTATTTTTATAAGGTTACATATATTTCATCGAATTTGATTGTGATCGAAAATCCTATCAAACTTTTTCAATTTTTATAATAGTTTCCATAACTAAACTTAATAAATTTTGGTCTCTTCAAATCAAAGTTTCTGGATTCTCAATAATTCCTCTTAGTATAAATTCAAAACAACAAATAATTGCTTTAAAAACTGCATCATGTAATTCAGCTACATTTGAAAAATTTGACGAACAAAAGAATTAATATACTTTATATATTTATTGAAATCGAAACTCAACATTTAATAAATCTATCGCAATGAAATTTTCTACGATAAAGATAATCAAGGAATTCTTCATTGGACCATGTTTCAAGAAATAATTTCACTTTAATGATGCGCTTAATTTCATTGAAGAAGAATTTTTTTTTCATGTAGTGCTTTCATAGAGTCACTAAAATTAAAAAAAAAACATACAAATTAAACTTTTAAGCTTTGTATAAGTTTAGAATACTGAGAGAATATACACGAGGCAGAGAGAGATTTTAACTGATGCTTTCAAAAATGTATATTCTAAAATGTCAATTAATTGAATTCAACCAGAATATATATATATATATATATATATATATATATATATATATATATATA
>BMAW01064378.1:0-47112 GCA_019974015.1 Nephila pilipes | reverse complement strand
ATATATATATATATATATATATATATATATATATATATATATATATAAGAACGCTAAAACATTATTGGAGAGGATGTTATCACATCATTTTCAACAATTCTTTTTTCATTGATGCAAGATTGTTTAATTGTTTAACTAAATTACATGCCAAGTTTGATTAAATCCCAAAAACATTTATAAACATAAATAAATAAATATTGATAAGAAATTCAAAACAAATGGCACCATCACGGAAAGTTAGTCACAAAATCAAGTAGTTTTTACAGCTTTAGATTTCTAAAACTATTCTTTCCCACATTAAATTTTTTTTTAAACTCCTTCTGTACGTGTACACTTTCTTTGAATAAACTGGCAAAAGTAGCACATTAATTAATTCTATTCTGCTATACGTTGTTCTTAAAATAAATATTCAATTTAAAAACATTTTCTTTTAAAATTCCATATGTAGCTTCGTTATTGAACGCATCCATAAAAAATAGGAATGAGTTTATGAACTTATTCATAATAGTATTCATAAATTTATTCATATTCAAGCATGAATTTGTACTCAATAAATTCATGCCTGCGTTCGATGAAAAACATGTCTTCTAGAATACTGGTTGACATCATGTACGAATACTTGCTGACGTGTAACGATGACACACAATATATAATTCATCCTATAATGATACATCACACAAATGGAAATTATTCCTCTGCAGAAAAGTGCTAATGTATGTAAAATATCATTGAACATCACAAGTGTGCATAAGTACGAATATCACTGCAAAACCAAACTCTTTGGTGCAAATGCTACTGCAAATCATCTTTCACCCTGCGGTTACTGTAGAGGGATTATGAGAACGTCTTCCTTCCTTCATAAGCCCTAAATCTATTTTATCAGCCTTATTCAGCCTCCATCGAACGAGGTCATTGAACATGAGTCTGAATTTTTCAACCTGTAGTACATACAACATCATAAACCGCATGAGGTTATGGCATATCCAGTCCAGAAGGCTCATAGTATCTGGACATGGAATGTCAGCCAATTCGTGGATATACGTCGACATGGATGGCCATGTCAACAGTTCATCCATCATGTGCAGGGCTTCAACTACACTCTTTCCCATGTGAACAGAAATTGGATCCTCTTCACTTACTCGAACTTTATATTCTTTGTGAAGCACCCTCTCACAGGCTCTCAGTACTTGATCATAAGTGCCATGGCACAGATTATATTTGTCTTCAATACCCAGTAAGTAACCGATAGCTCTCCAGAAATGTATCACTGCATCGTAATCGTCATCGGTGCATCCATGAAGGCCAACGCGTGATCTAAACAGCACGATTGGACCAACGAAAGCCCACTGAGTGAGGGCCATGTCCCACTGAGAGACGTAGACAATTCCATCATTCAGGGCAGTCATTTTTTGGGCTATCCTGGCATGCATCGATCTCACTATAGATATGGATCTGTGGGCTGGATCGTTGACGTCCCACACGTTTCCTTCATACCATTTCTGGATGTGTCGGATGGTCATCAAGTAACGATGGAACAGGGCATTTTTAGAGGAAGATTCTCCGGTGGACAAAAGGGTCTTGATGTTTTTTGTGAAGTAGAAGGATAGAAGTAGACCACATAAGTGACCGAAGTTTATCCTGGAACAGATAAAAAAGTTTATTATTATTAAGTTCAATACACCAAAACACTCCTTAAAATATTTAACGTTGTTGTAGAAACAAGTAATTTAAAAAAATTCTTTTTTAAAGTCAATTCCTACTTAGGTCAACAAAGAAATTTTTTATTTTAGTTACTTTTTATTAAATAATTACAATTAATATAAATATGTATATACATATGACAGTATCACAATATTAAGAGACAAAATAAAATTTTTTCCAGCGATTTACACGATACGTCAATGACGGTATTTTTTCCTAAATTTATATCATGCAAAATATCTTATATAAAAGAATTTTTTTTCTCCAATTTAAAACTAAAATCAATTATTTGAAAATCAAATCAAATAAATTTATGCTTCGACAAGATTCGATCCGAAGGCATGAAGATTCTACGCCAACGTTCTACCAACTTTGCCACTGCAAGATAAATGACATAGTGGAAGCATTGGCTTGATTCTTAATTCATCCAGTAAATTAAATGGTTGGAACGCAGTTTAGCCCAACCACCCTTGGCGACAGGAATTATTTGGCGGTATTTTGCGAAATGTGGCAACCCTTGTCCGCTTCGCGAACTTAACAATCAGTCGGGAAAAAAAAAAAAAACCCGCCAAGTTTGGCAATTTTTGAAATCGCGCCAAGTGGTTGGGCTAAGCTGCATTTTCACCAATTAAATTTAATTAAATGAATTAATATTTGAACAAACTGTATTAACATCAAGTGTCATCCACACTACAAGTTTAAAAAAATGTATTTGAACTTGATGGATAAATAAAAAGTATTTTGTTAACGATTGAAAATTTGTGCTATATAGGGAGAATGTGAGCTAATAATAGGAATTTAAAAATAGCTTAATCTTTAGATTACAAAAGTGATTCATATGCCCTACGAAGGAGAAAACTGATACTAAAAGACAAAAGTGAGTCTACACTAACTAATGTCCCATTGGTATAGAATTACTCTAACGATGCATAGTTTGAAAAATCATCCATAGATCCGAAGAACCCAAACTATTGTATCATGTGCCTTGCGTAACGTCCTTTCTTCGTTAATTAATTCTATTTCCATCTTTCCTAAACACAGTCAATGATTATTATATTGCAATTAAAAATACGTAAGAGCAACATAATATACTTTATTAATAATCCTTTAAGCATTATTTGTACTTTTTAAAATAGTTTTTCTACCTTTTTGATTTACCTCTGTAATTATTTCATTAAAGAAATTTAATATTTACGAGTATTATTAAATTAATTTAATAAAAAGATAAAGTTTTAATCCTGTATCTTCAATAATTTTTGTTCGTAATTAAGATAATATTGTCCTTATTTTACATTTATTTTGAGGCGAAAGTCAAAGAAGACTAGAATGAAATTATTACTTCAAGCTGTATAACTCTCTTTAACAAAATTGCAACGGGTTTATAAGCCTCTTTCTCTTCATGGGAATTACTACGACATTGTTTAATTACAGAGTTCCATCTTGTAACTTATTTAAATCAGAATTTCTATATCAATATATAGTGAATATATAGGAAATTAAAATAAGGCTATAGGAATCAGCAATGGAGGTTGAAGGTAGAGTTGTATTGGAGAGAGAGAGAATGGAATGTTCGATCATCGAAGATGACGTGTGTTTACATTGGTAAGAAGAGAGATTAGATGTTTCGATGTTATGTGGAGTAGTCACATGTGAATGGACGTACAGTATGATCAAACTTACAAGTTTAATACTGACTCGAATTCAGGTAGGCAGTGCCAAATGAGTAATAATTTTGAAAATTAAACATTTGAATTGGACGCGTTTCGAGGGACCTCTTCCATTCACGTAATAATATATATATTAAATTTTAAATATTCAAATAAAATCATTTTCATTTCCTTCATTGTCTGACTGTAATTAGTGACTGAATTTTGGTAATTTATGATGGTATAATGAAATGAAAGATGTTAAACCGAGGCGTTACAAAGTTACAATTAATTTCTATTCACTACAGTGAATTTCCATGGTAGTAAACTCGAGTTTGACGTCCTTTCTGTCATTCGTAAATCCTGATGTCAAAAAGTCCCTTCGTGTCGTGGGGATGATGCGTGTTAAATCTGTAGTATTCTCAAGTCTTCCCATTGGCATGATATGGAAGTTTGGGGAGGGAGGTGCCAGCTCTGGTGTCGTCTTTTTCACTTGACTGATGTTCAGAATTACGAGGTCCGTCATCAATAGTTTTGCTTAATAGTGTGACGTTAATAAACAATAAATCAATTTACGTTGAATTCTGAAGGAAGCCGTAAATCGGCAACTAAATTACGATTATAAACATTTTTTTACATTTCAATATAACTTTTTTTTAATTACGAGTACTTTTGAAACAGATGTCTTCATCAAGTATTTGTGCGTTTCAAGCGCTTCGAATATGTCAATGAAATCGCACCTTATAACACCTTAAAAATCTCTAAGTAGAAGAAAACTGACACAATTCTTTCTTCACTTAGTAAGTGAGTAATACATTAAAAATGTTTTATGCAAACTTTTTCTGAACTTTTAGCTGCAACAGTTGCAATGGTGTTTAGAAACTCGGAAAAAAGGCATTTTGAAATTATTTTAGGGACAGTTATTTGTATAACTGCAATAGTATTGCTGTTCATTTCGATTAAATACGTAACTACATTTGTACACCTACTCAACTCGACTCAACGACCGGCAGATTACGACTATCCGCACTTATGACTACAAATATTCAGTAATTTCAAATTGAATTTTTGTTTACTATGCGTACAATAGAGTTCATTCTGTATATTTTTTACATTATTTACAATAATTATACGTACACAAAATGATTTTTTTGTGATTTATGTACAACTTTTATAATCTGTTTGAATGAAAATAGTGTTGAATATACATACATCCGACTTAAGACCAGTTCGACTGCGACTTGTTAGTCAGAATGGAATTTGGTAGTAAGTAGAAGACACCCTACACAATTTTTCTGTTATATTTTTAAAACCAGATATTATTAAGCCTTTTAAATACATTCGATCTCTGTAAGAAACGCACATCGAATACGTGTAGAATCATTACCGTTATAAGACCTAAAACAAATAAGTGCTTCGGCTTGAACTGCAGCTGCTCCTTCCTCATGAAACCTTTGATCTGCGGCAGGTGTTTTTTTCTTACAGCTCCGTTATAAGTTCGTAAAGCGCAATTACAAAGGAGAAAGAGTTAATGCTTCAATGATTCCAAATTCGCCATTTTCCTCATTCAGAAGCTTGACTGACCATGCGGTCGTGTAATTAAGATTATTTTTAGTTATATTTTTATTAGCTTAAATTTTAAATTTATTGCATACGACTGTAGGGTGACAAAGTGTAAATGAAGATCCACTCGATCTCTAAGCCGCTACTAGATCTATAAAAAAACATTCTCTTGGATGGTGTCCAGAAAACGTGTACCGTATAAAAGAGAAGGATGTTTTGATTAATTCGATGGATCCGTAGGAAAGGTTTTATAGAACTATTAGTTCCAAAGCTAGAGCATGTTAAAACGTTGTAATAAACCTAAAAGGAATCGATGAAATGAATTTTGATCATTTTAAATATCGATATATTTTTAAAATAAAATTTAAAGAGGAGTATAAGTAAATAACATTATCAAATACCTTTTAGGTTCTCACTTAAGTAATGCATAATTTTCCTAAAGCACTAAAATTTTTTGAAAAAAAAAAAAAAAAAAAAAAGCTCACATCCTAAATTAATTAATAGTGTAGAATATATCTATAAAAATGAAGATTAAGACTTTTTTAGCCATATATAAAAAATTTTCATCTTTTGTATTTTTTCTAACAAAATTTTATTTCAAAAGTCTCATATTTTTAATTTTAAAGGATAAGATTACAGATTTTATTTGTGTATCTATGATTACTGACACTGTCAGTTCTGATAGTTTAAAACCGTATCTTAAAAATAATGTGAAAAATTTGAAATTTATGATTTTAAAAGTTAGTCTTAAGGCTCCCGTCTACCCGCCATTTTGATTTCATCAGCTTAATGTTAATCCTATGGAATTTCGACTTTAATTCTCACATCTTTATTATTTGATCCATTTGAATGCAATAAAGTGCATCCAAAAGAGCAAAAAATAATCAATGCTTCTGTGGAATTACTTTTTTCCTAAGATTTTTAAAAATATTTTTATTCTTATTTAAATTATTCGTTTTTGAGTTTTCCGGTCTTTAAAGAATATTTTCAAATACTTTTAAAAATCGGAGAGAAAAAGTAATTCCACAGAAGCATTGATTATTTTTTGCTCTTTCAAAATTCGAAACTGATTTAATATACTGATGCTGGAATATTTCTAAACTCAATAGGTTAAATAAGATAACGAGATTATTTCAAATTACCAGTGAGACAAGATTTGAAACTATTCGATAGTTGTTTTAATTACAGAATCTTAATTAAAAATAAACGAATTCGTAGGTTAACTATTAAAAGCGAATTATTTTCGAAAGAAACTTCCCCTCAATTTCGTTTTACTTTGTATAAATATGCACCAAATTTATTAATAAAATTTCATGTCACGCGAAAAAAACCCATTTCAGCATGAATTAAACATTGAGATGAATGGAAAATAATTCAAAAATACGCTATTTGTATCAAAACGATAAGTATGATTTTAAATCATTTAGGTAATTTGCATGAACATTTGTAAATTAATTTCCTTGTTCGTGATACTTTACGACTATAACTAACAATATAATACGTTTATGAAATTTTTAATCAAATCATCCTGCAAATTCTTGTAGCTTATTAATCGTAAGCTATTCATCTGGGGTTTTATATCTTCTTCAGCCCTTTGTTCAAAATTATCTTAAAAATAATTATACTAGAGGTAAGAAAATTTTTGATTGTATTCACAAGAAAAATAACGCAATTTTAAGTAGATTGAATGTCATTTAATACGAAAGTCGGAAACTCTTTTAAAAAAACACCGCGTAGACAATATGAAGGGAAAAAAATATTAGACCTTTAGATAACTTCAACCTCGTTTGCATATAACCTTCGTTATTTATTTTTCGAAGCTGTTATCCGTGAAAAAATGGAATGAAAATTCCTTTATTCTCATAATATCTGATTTTTTCTTCATACTATTTAATCGTATTTCTTTCATTATAAAAACATGTTCAAACAGGAAGAAACGTTATATATTTCCGTTCCGATTAATGTTGTCACTAAAAAATAAGATCCAAATTCAAAAAACTATTTCATGTGGAAAAAATGTCCTAGTATTAACAACATACTTTGACTTCACTTGACTACAGGGAGGACCACGTTTTATTGCTATTTGAATCAATCTATTTTGTTCCTGTATTCAGTATATACATTATTTTGTTTTCTGTATGTGCGCGGGGTTAATCCCAATAATTAGGTCTCCTCTTTTTTTCTAGAAATACAAAGAAACGTCTGTTTTCAATAATGTATACATCATTTTGAAGTTTGAGCATTTATCTATTTTTCAACATAATCGCTATTTCGGTCGATGCAATTTCGTATACACTGTAGCAATTTTTGTATGCCCATCTCAAACCATCTCGTAGCCATGTCACTGAGGGAGTGTCGAACCACATCTTGCACCTGGTGGCTGTTGGTGAAGAACTTTCTGGCCATAAGTTCTTCGAACTTAGGAAATAAAATGTAGTCACTGGGTAACGACTCCGATATATAGAGGAATATAGGATGAGTGATTGTGTCTCATCTAAACTGTTGCAGGAGAGCGAGAGTTTGATAGGCGACGTGGAGTGAGTGTTGTCGCGGAGAATTTTTACACTTTTTTTCAACATTTCTCTTATCCGGATCAGAAACATCGATCTGAGTTTTTACAGCTTGAGCTTTTGTCTCACTCATGTCAGCGTTCATTGTGATTATTTTTATAAGCCATGAAGTCGACCAACAATACCCCCTTTCCATACAGTATGTTCATTATTTTGGTGTGCCCCCCAACAATACCCTCTTTCCAATACACAATGCGATTTGCAACAAACGCCTTACACTATTCGAGAAATTTTTTTTTGGCATCCACACACGTCCTGCCATTCACTTCCATCAATTGGTGATGGATTTCTCTCATTTAATGTCTTTTGCTTTCAAAAACCAAATAACTGAACGATCTTGAGATTCGGCAGAGTTACAAACGGCTGCCAAGGCATGACTGAGAGTCACAGCGAGGTACGGGCAGACTTGTTTGAGAGTGAAGAGGAAGCAACAATCACGACAGCGTCGTTAACACCCACAATTTACAAATGTTCAATGTGATCACCACCAGAAACACTAGCGATATCCAGCGCAACGATAGGACGAATTGGTCACAGAGCAGATGTCGACCTCTCTATTAATCAATGATTTCCAAGAAGCCTTGATTTAATTCCCTGTAAATTTTTCCTTTCACGATACTCGAAAGATAAAGTATTTCTTCCGTTTCTACCGGCGAACACTGACAAACTGAAAACGTGATTATCCACAGCCATTCAAACTGTTAACACCGAACATAAAGGAAAGAATAAGAGTTTCATTATCTACTAGGTATAGTTCGAGTTTCTGGCGTTGTCCACATTGAATATTTATAATTTTATAAGCTTTAAAGAGTTGTTTTTGATTTAAATTTGTTGAAAAGGCTCGGAGGGGGGTAAATTCTTCAGTTGTGCAACTGAGCTCTTCAGAGTTGGATGTTCTTTGGTATAATTTGTTTTGATTTAATTTGTTAAAAAGGCTCGGGGAGGGGTAAATTCCTTAGCTGTGTAATTGAGCTCTTCAAAGTTGGATGTTCTTCGGAATACATTATGTATAATAAAACTGATATATGTATCCCACTTACGCGAACTTACATCAGTATTTGGATATTTTCTAAGTGAAAAAAGTATTTCTATTATGGAACTAAGCAAAGATAGCCATTATTACATTGAATGGCTTATTTAACAGACATAGTATTCGAATATTTTTCTGAAATAAATAACTTTATCGAATAGTATTGATGTTCATCAGTTGTGTTAACATTGTATGCAGTTCTTTATCTTAAAGAAGTAAATTAGAAATGAAAAATAAAAAATTAAGCAGATAACGTTTGGAAAATAGTCAAGGGCAAAAATTATCGTCTCTTTGAATACCGTAATTTAAATGCGGAAAAGATAGTTACATCGAAAATTTAATTCTAATGAAAGGATAAAATGTTCGATAATGAGCCATTTTTTCATCATAGTCTAAGAAATAAGGATGGTAAGTGAATTTTAGAAGGAATCTTTTTTTTGATTTCGACCGTTAGATGTTGTGTTACATCAAGCTGAATAAGACAATGTCCAATATTAATACAATGCGTTAGACAGATAATATCTACCTATTATTGTATATTTCATTTTGCTTACTTAAAAACCAAGTCATTAAAGTCATTAACTTTCCTATTAGGGTAACAATATTTCCTTAAAATGATACAATTTACACTAGAAATCCATTGTTTTTTCTTCTTCTGAACCTTGACATATAATATTTTTGTACGAATACTAAGTAGGTTAAAGTAGTAGGTAAAGCAAATGATCTCTTTTCATTACTTCCTGTTTTGATAACCTTCTTTAATATTCTTAAGTCATTTTTAGAATTTTTAATTTCTATTAGATTGCTCATAATAAAGCGTATGTTTTTTTCCCCCTAGATTTAAATTATTGAATTGCAACTTTTAATACTACATCATCAACAATACTAAATCATATGTAATTTTCCAAAAATATATTTTCAAAAAAAAAAAAAAAAAAGTTTCTTCGTATTTTTGTGAGCTATTTTGATAGCAAGGAAATTAAGGAGAAAAAAAAACCTCTGTGAAATTACTTTCGCCCAAAACATGAATTTTTATAAGATATTTTCACCAAACATTGTGGTATGTGAGAAATGCTCAAGTCGAGAGCTGAAAGGAGATTTAAAAGTTAAAATAGAAGCCATAGTATCTCAAATAGTAGAGAGATGATCTATGAGGCTTGGTAATGGGCTAGTTAAAAGTACAGTTTCACAAAATATAGACATAAATCTGCTTAGTTAATTTTACTATCTAATGAAAATCCGTCATGTAAAACAATAGGATCTATTACACATTAAAATACTACTGAACTTATAAAATCCTCTTATGGTTTGGAAGTTTAGTTAAGTGTAGAGATGTGTCAGATTCAGAGTATCCAGATTTAAAATTAAGTCTTGCGAAATGAAATTAATGAAATGAAAGAGCTTAAAATTCTAATTGGGTACGTTAAATGTCAAACATAAATGTTGAGATAGTGTTAAGATATCGACTGTAATTGATGAATAACCTGAATCATCTGCTGTTCGTAATCAACACCAGTAAAAGCACGAGTAAAATTGCTGAGGATTTTTTCTACGGGGCTCACATCTATAATTGGAAAGCGAGAATTGGAATCATATGATTTTTTTTTCTGTTCGAATACAAAAAACTCTGAAAGTAGTTGGAGTTGTAAAAATACTGTAAGGTAGCAGCAATTATTCTATGCTCAAGTCGGCAACTGATCCAAGTCCGAATCAGCAATTGTTCTATGCCCGAATCGGTTACTGCTTGTCAATTTACGCATTTGTGATGCTCATAATTTCTTTTATATATACATTGTGTTTATTTCTTTGTGTCACTAAATAAATTTTTTACAATAAAATTTTTTCAAAATCTTATGTGGAGAATAAACAATAAAGAATATCATAAAATCCACTTTTAATTTAACCCGATACACTCTCGTCTAATGGATTATTGAGCCCTGCCAGTTTCGTGAAAAGGTTATGTTCCTATTGTGGGCTTAAATAATTTCTCTAACAGTACACACATAACGAATAATACCAATAATCCGAAGGTGATAAGCACATCTGTACACTTATTAATTTTTGAGATTTTCTCTTATCATCAACTAACAGTCAAATGTATAGTGATAACATGTAGTAGTTTAGTGTTGTTTGATCAAGATATTTTGAGTATTGAAAAGCCCGCAGCGAGAGTAGATACCATTCAAATTGCGGCAAACATATGCAGAATTTGTACTTTCTGTCCATTTAAGAAACGCAGAATGACAAAGGAATACGGTCACTACTGCAACAAGGCTATTTGAGGACCTTCTCTTAAATTGTGCTAAATGTTTTGAAATGAATAAAGGAAACAGAAAAAATACACTTACTTTTAATTTGTAGTCTATAAGTTTAATGGTTAGTTTCAAAATTACACTGGTGTGCAAAACTTGAGCTACAATGTAAATTTTAAGCAGATAGCCATGAAATTTCAGAAAAAGGGTTGTTGTGATTAGTACAATGAACACGCAATTCAGTAGAAAAGTGATGCGTATGCAAATGTCAGGAACAAAACATCGTAGGCGATGTGAGTGTACGCAAAACGCGCGCTGTCGGTGCGCGCACCTCAAGACTACAATAAAAGGAAGAAAAACATTCGCTGCAAGTGCAAGTGAGCTCTTTCGTGAAATATAGTTAGAAAAAAATCACCTGGATGACTTCACACGTGGAAGAAGGATCGGAAAGCTGGAGGAGGGGCGTAGTTTGACCAGTATAGTTGAAGAGTTCGGAATCAACAAATGTGTCGTTTCGTGCTCTTGGAAAGCCTTCTATGCTATAGGTACCGCTGTTAGAAATGTTGGTGGTGGGTGCCCTAAGAAAAGAACTGTAGTGGATGACCAATTTATCATCCTGCGAACGAAAAGAGTCCGATACCAGTCAGCAAGTGTCATTCTTCTGCAACTGTATATAGCAACACGGCAACACGTGTTACTGTTTACTGTGGCCAGATGCCTTCACAAAGGTAGCCTACTCCCCCACGGTCCTCAACTCTGTATCCCTTTGAAAGTTGGCCATCGGCGGCACCGTTTAGAGTGGTGTAAGGAGCACAAAAACTGGACATCTCATCAATGGAGTCTTGTCCTTTTTATGGAAGAGAGTCGTTTCAGTGCCACCAGCGATTCTCAACGCCAATTGATTTGGAGAGAGGTTGGGACACGGTTTCATCCCACTAACAACACGGAAAGAGACCGTTACGGTGGTCCTGGAGTTGTCGTCTAGAGAGATATTATGCTGAACGGGCGGACAGAGCTCCACTTTTTTGACAAAGGTTCTGTAACTGAAGATCGCTATTGTAAGGAGGTGATCCTTTTCCATGAGTGTCTGTTCCGAGTTGCTGTTGAACCAGACTTCATTTTTATGGATGACAATGCACGGTCACACCGGACTGCTGATGTTCAGCAGCTACTGGAAAGTGAAGATACCCTCGAATGGATTGGCCAGCATTCTCCCCTGATTTAAACCCCATAGAACATGTGTGGGGTGCTTTGGGGAGACGCCTTGCTGCACGATTCCATCCTCCGGGGAACACCCAACAACTGATACAGATGCTGATTGATGAATGGGCACTCTTACCTCAAGAACTGTTGGACAATCTGATGCTGAGTATGGAGAGAAGGTGCGAAGCAACCATTTTACTAAGGGGAGGGCATATCCCATACTATGGAACATCTGCTTGTTGTCCTTTCTCTTAGACATGCAATTATGTGTAACGTTCACTATGAGTTCAATAAAGCCTTTTTTTTTGTTTGTTTCATACTATATACATTATATTCATTTTTGTACAACTATGCTTTCGTCATCGTTTAAGTACAAAATGCTGTCTCTCATTTCTGGATTTCATGTCTCTCAGATGATTTCTCGTGGAGTTACGCAAAAAAAAAAACAAAAAACAAAAAAAAAACCCTATTTTTTTTTTACTTTAGTTTTGAACGCCTGTGCAGTTACAGATTTAAGTTTGGTTATCTAGGGTTAAAATAACTTTTCAAAGCGATGCATGACAGAAAACGCAAGTTATTAGATTTGAAGTCAGAGCTTAGAATATTTACATTGCTCAATAAGCGGAGTCTGGAACAAAAAATTAGGTAAGATTAGTTTTTTGTTAATGTTTCAGAATCAGTCAGAAGAAAAGATCCACGAGCATAGGAGAAATGTTTTTTAAAATATTTTCTAAAAGGAAAATTGGTAATTCTAGAAGAAAAGTGGTCAAAAAATTCTTAGCAAATATATGTCCTATAGCAGTTCCAATCAATACTTTTTAAATAAAGATAGATGAAAATTAATAACCGTCAGAAACTTTGATTTTTTTTTGGATGATGTAACAGCCATAAGGTAGCAATATTTTTTCGGAAATACAAATCAAAAGCACGCACAAAATTGTCTTAGGAGTCTTTCACAATAATTATTTTGATAAGGGTACTATTCATTATATATGACTGACAATAGTGTTTCGGGACTTGGTGTTCACGCATTGTGGAAAGAAAAAAATTTACGAATGTATCTACTGGAATCACAAGTTCTCGCCTAAGGCTACCAGTTTACCGCCCATTTTGATTTCGTGAAAGTAATGTTAATCCTACTGAATTTCTACTACCGTCTTCTAATCTGTACTATTTTATCTATTTTAATGCAATAAAGTACATTAGAAAGAACTAAAAGTAACGAAGGTTTCTGCGAAATTACTTTTCCCCTAGGTTTCTCAAAAATATTCTTACACCTATTTTAGTGATTCGTTTTCGAGTTTTCCGGTCTTTAAAAATATTCTAAAATATTTTCGAAAATCGGAGAGAAAATGTAATTCGGCAGAAACCGTTATTTTTAGCTCTTTCGGTGAACTTTTTTTCCATTCAAATAGATAATATAGAACAGATTTGAAGGTGGTAGAAGAAATTCCATAGAGCTAACATTACGTTCACGAAATGAAAATGACCGGTAGATGGGAAACTCAACATCAAAATAAAAATAAGGTGAGGATTTTATAAAATTGAGAGTTTTTTTCATTAGAATGCTATCATTTGAGACACATTTTAATTCAAACCGAATCGAGAGACAATCAAGTTTATTCCTTATTTGTTGAAATATAGAGCAATGCAAATCTTGACCTATAAATAAACCACATAAAAGAAATATAAATCTAATACAATTAATAAAAATCGACTTATTATAATCATTTTCTCAAACAAAAAATAATAATAACCAAGAAGAATAGTTTAAAGTATTTATTAAAAATCTAAAATAAGGTGAAGGATAAAAGTATACATTTAATCCTTGACATACACTTTAGCATACATTCTACTCGACAGCCCTTTACTGTTCTCACCTCAAACTAGTTTCTGACACTAGTCTAGAATTATATTTTTTGAATTAAGATATGAACTAGGAATTCCTTTATTTCAAAGAATAAATCTGCTACATGCTTCACATACATTCAGTATATTACATTTTACATCACATTTATTTTAAATGCTTCTAAATAGGAAGTTGAAGTTAAAAAAAAAAAAAAAAAATCTCAGATTCAAAAAAATAGATTTAAAATTAATTATTAATTAATCAGAATTTTATAACTTTAATTAACAGATACCTAATATTTAGACGGGAAATAAAACTACTTAGTAACTATAGTTGATATTAAGAATGTCAAAGAGAGAAAATGACTGCAATATACACGTAACACATTCAGATGGCTAATAATGGACATAATGTATCTGAAACTATATTTATATATATAATGTTCATGGTGACATTAACCATTTAACTTGATGGTTTTGTAAGAAAATGAAGCAAAAATAATATTTTACCTTTTTGCAGATTTTGATTTTGTCATGGTGCGGTTGGCGTTGCTTTCGTCGAGTCCTGGATTCGAGCCTCTACGCCACTAAAGACCCGCCAAGTAGCCGGTCTGATGCAGATTAAATCTGTCGAGGCTCCAAATCTTAATGGTTGTGTGCAAGTTTGGAGAATAAGATGCCAAGTTATATGTCGACTTGATCTCTTGACCGAAGTTCAAAATTACAAAGTCTGTCGCCAATAGCAATCGTGTTGCTTCCAATTATGATTAATAAACAATTAAAATCATCAGATTGGCGTTTCTGATGCCATACTATTAGGTTTACTGGAAAATTTTGTCTGTTTATGAATAGAAAGAATATTCATTTTTCATATATTTAATAATATTTAATGCATAACATAATTCCCATCGTTTCTAGGATTGATATATAAATATTAAAGACAGATGTCCTATGAGTTAAGTGAGAAAAAATTATTGAATGGAGTTCATCATACGCATATCTCTGCTTGCAGCTGACAGAAACGAACCCTTCTTGGACCGGATGATAACTGATTACGAAAAAAAAAAAAAAAAAGGATTACTTATGAAAACATCGCCAGGAAAAGGGCATACTACGAGCACGGACAGTCTACACCCTCCCCCTATAAACCAAGCCTGGGCCTGAATAAGAGAATGCTGTGTATTTGGTGAGATGTCCAAGGACCAATACATTACAAACTTATGAAACCTAACGAAAAACTCAATCGGAGATATATTGGAACATTTAAAAAAAGCATTGAGTGAAAAGAGGCTGGTGATGTTCAATGGGGAGCACATCATACCGCATCATGATGATATCATTCCACATGCTATTTCAGCGGCTTGCCAGAAAGTCGCAGAGCTAAGCTGAAAAATTATGGCGCATCCACCATACTCTCCAGACCTAGCACCCTCCGAGTGTCACCAGTTTCTCTCCCCCCAAATTGCTTTGAAGATAAAAAAAATTTAAAACTGAAACAGATGTCGACGAAGTATTTGAAGCAATGAAACAACTTCGAAATCAGTTATTTATCGACTCAATTTTAGTTTAGTTTTTATTAACGTCACACTATAAGCAACACGAGGGCTATTGGCGACGGACCTCGTAATTTTGAACCACGGTCAAGTGACGAGGACGACATCTGAGCTGGCACCCCCTCTCCTAACATCCACACCACGCCAACGGGAGGACTTTAGGCCCCGAACAGATTTAACGTGCATCAGCCCCACTACACGGCGGGTTTTTGGTGGCCAAGGATCGAACCCGCGACTGAACGAAAACCACAGGCCGCTTTTATCGACTCAAAGTTATGAATTCGTTGAACCATATCTTTAGCATAAATTCAAGTAAGGCCTTTCCAACAGGATTGTGAGAGTGACTATTTTATCAATGTTGTATTGAGAAGCAACATGACGGCTATTGGCGATGGACCGTAATTTTGAGTCTCAGTCTAGTAACAAGGACAACATTTGAGCAGGAATCTCCCTCTCCAAACTTTCATACCACGTCTATGGGAGGATAAGGGACCTCAACCAGATTAAACATGCATAAACCCTCTACACTGTGGATTTTTAGTAACATCAGAGCTCGAACCCACGGATGGACGAAAACAAAGCCATCCGCTAGTCCGCCACCATAAACACTAAGTTACCAAGGCAATCTTTGCAACAGGAAGCAAGGAATATATTTGATTTTTCTTAAGAAATATAATTAAATAGTCACAATTAAAATAAAACGTGTAAATCAAATCTATAGAAGTAATAATTTATGTTTTATTTCGTTTTCATGAAAAATTAATAATTACATTCACGATAATATTTGTTGTAATTCAGTAATTTTTGATTGATATTGCCTGGCTAAGTATGTATCATATTGAACAATTTCACACATAAATATATAAAAGATATTGGAAAATTAACAACCTAAGATTTCCAGTGAAACCAGAGAATGCATTTAATTATTTAAAGAAATATAACTAAGCAATTGCAATTAAAATAAAATTCCTTTTTGTAAAATGTGTGAACTAAATTTGTGAAAAAACTAATTTTAGTAGAGTTTCTATTTCAAGTAAGATTAACAACTTACATTTGCAGTTTCATTTTTAAATTTATTGACTGATATTGTCCACCTAAATATGTATCATAATAGAAAAATTTCTAATTTTAAGACTTTAAATGAGTGCAGAATTGAAAGCCATTATATAAATAATCTAATGAATAATAATTACAGAAAGTTTTTTTTTTTAATACATCCTATTCGTAAACACGGGCGTGTAGAATTAGAGATTTTGCTGGATTATCGAACTTTCAATATAGTTCTATCGGGGACATCAAATATATATCGCTCTAGATAAAAATTTAAGCGATTAAAGTACTTATTTAATGTATTTAAGTACATTCTGAACCTGTGTAAACGATACAAATGTCGTATAAAGTATTTTGTATTTCTAACAATTACTGAATTATCTAACAACTTCTAATTGAACATTCTAATATTGATTAAAAAAACAGCACACAAAAGAAAAATTAGTTAAAACAAGTTGTCACATACTACTCCAGTCATCTGCTCACTCTTATTAGTTTTATTAGCACTTGAAGAATATACTGTGCAGTACACTGTAATATTGTGCAAACGGCGTATGTAATCCGCTAGTAAACAAGGAACACTGTACTGTAATGAAAAATGAGTTTCGATAAACACTGGTTGAAAATGCGAGCAGCATTGTATCGCGACCTAGAGGTCAAGGTAAACAGAATTTTGGACAAAGGAAAAAAATCCGAAAAGGAACTGTTAGATCAATATCGGATTACAGAATGAGACGAACCATCAAATGCCGGATCAAAGAGATTGATTGATTCGTTTTAATATCGTAGCACTAGAAGCAACAATAGAGCTATTGGCGACGGACCTCGTAATTTTGAATCAAGGTCAAGTGATCCCCTGTTTTGACTTTCACTAAATGTCAATGGGAGGACTTTGATCCTTGACAGATTTAACGTGTATCAGCTCCAGCTACACGGCAGGTCTTCAGCGGCATCAAGGCTCGAATGCACGACTCGACGAAAACCCCTGGCCTCGAGACCGCGGCCATGATGACTTAGCTACCGCGGCCACGGATTAAACAGAAATATATAAAACTAAAATAAATGTCATTTTGGAAATATGTTTGAGGGTGTTTCTTTTAGGTAGCATTAATTCCCAATATATCACAAGTTCCTTTTACAAATTTGTCGATAGTGAATATATGTGAATACAAATGAATGCAAAGAAAGCTATCATTAATAACACAAACCTATTCATTTTGAATACGTATAGGCCGTGAGAAACTGTTTAAGGAATTAAAGTTAAACCAATTATTCATTCATGAACAAAGATGCGGAAATTTGTTTTGTTCTCACTTTAATTTTATAAAATGTTAATTAACGATATAATTACTGAGAGGTTTTAATCGGAAACACCATCGCTTTAAAAGAACTATGAGGCGGTGAATATAAATTAAATTTTTATAGTTTTCTGTTTAAGAAAGTAAACTATTAAAATTTAAATTATAATCAATTTCGTTATTTTCTTCAAGCCTTTATAGAAAATTAGATAGCAGGAAAACAATACAAGAGTGGATGAATATTTTTTTTTCTTGTTAAGATCACCAGAAAAAATAGAATTTTTTAAGCAATATGTTGCGGTCCAATGATGATTTTTCGTTCAACGTTCAGGAATAAAATTCAGATTCTAGTAAGTAAATAACAGCGGTAATAAAATAGTTTTTTGAACATGGGTTTCCTTTCAAACTTCACACTTTGCATAAAATAATTTTTTATACCTTACATTTTAAGAGCAAAATGGAACGTTGGGTCAAATTGAATTTATACATTAATTAGTTTAAAAAAATTCATTTTATTATTTGACGTTTATTAAAGTTATCATCTAAAATAAATACGTGTAAATTTTTTTTAGCTCAATTAAGCATTGTAAAGTGAACGAATATTGACTTACAAAAGAAGTTAAAGAATTCAAAATGCAATAAAAATTGACTACACATTTTAAAACCAAATATAACAAACAAACAAACCAATTTTTTTCAATAAAAATAAGAATTAAAAAGAAAAAATTATTTTTCATTAATTTTTTTTAACAAAATAATAATTAACAAAAGAGAGTTTAAGCGACGACCCTTTCACCTTGACGACGGATTTGGCAACTTGGCGAGAAACTTGGCGTAAAATGTAATTTTTTTAAATAATTAGTTTTAATCAATTAATTTTTATTAATTTAATTAAATTATCGTATTGTCATCCAAAACAATCGTGTATATAAAATTTCAGCTCAATTTAGAGCATTAAAATGTGAGGGAAATTTTTTTTTAAAAGTTTTGAACCGGACACAGTTACAATGTGAATTACAGAAAACTCATTAAAAAGAACTCTAAATATAAATATAGTATTTTTAATTCAACAAACTCATAATATATTATTTTGTAAATAACAAAACTCTCAGTTGCACAGATACAGTAAAAATAACAATTCTGTACTTGAGAGAAATGGAAAAACAACAAATTGTAAGTTGTGGAATAAGATGCAAGTGGCTACTTAAATTGAACTAATATTTTAAACCTTGATTGAAGTACTTCAATTCTCTAGCGTCAGCTAATAAATAAAATGAAGGAAAATGACAACTGCAACTCATGCCATTAAAAAAAATCAACTGATAATATTTCTACATAAATCTCTCCTATCAATTACCTTCGAAAGAAGCCTCATAAAGAAAAACTCGAAAAAGCAATTCACTTCAAACAGTAGACTGCATAAATTAACTTTGGGAAATGAACGTAGGATCACTATTAAAGAGAGAAATACAATTCAAGCATTTAGAACGGAAAAAATCATATCTTAAGGACATTATGAATGAATCTCACATAATTTTCTTTATATTTGAAGAATTCATCATATATATAATTAAAACTTGAAACATATATAAGATTTCACAACAAAATTATCTAGATTAATGCAGTAAGACATCAATTTTACTCAACCCGATTACTTTTCTAGAATTATATGATTCGATGGCATTCATCACAGAAATCTGTTACAACTGAAGCTAAACATTTGTAAACGAAATACTTTGTCATGATATCCCGCTCGCATTCGTGAATTTGCTCACGAAGTGTCTGATTTAGAATTCAGCGAACCATATAACATTTCTAACTGTTATATAGACCACTGTCTATTATCCTTGCACTATTGGACATGACGTTTCCTGAGGAGAGTGATTAAAAGTTTGAGTAAGACAATTCGACCGTGATATGCAGTCGCCTTTGACTGTTGGAGCACATTTTGATTAGGAATTGGTTTATAACGGTGTCGAAATGTTACATTGCTGTCAAAATCGGTAACTAAATTACTCGTTTCAAAGCAATGAATGTTTAATCGCTTTTCTCTCAGTGAGCAATTTAATAATTTAGTAAATTTACGCCATTTTTTTTTTTATTTCTCCTCTTATTCCTCACTTTCTTTTTTTTCCCCACCAAATAAAATAAACTAGTTCCTTATTTGATTAATTTTATTGGTTGAGCGCACCATGGTAAGAAATTAAACTTGCAACGTTTTTTAAAAAAAGTTTTTTCTCTTTAAATAAAAGTTGTTTTATATTTTACTTCATATGAGTAGCAATATATAATAGATCGAATTTTAATTTATTTTTGATGTTTGAATTTAAAATACATGACCAAATTGTTCTTTTAGTGTAAATAATTACTAACCCAACAATGTAGTGTAAATGGGCATTTGTTTTTAATGCGCATTATTTCTGATGTCATTTTTTCTCATTATTTTCTGTTGTATTTAATTTTATTAATTGTTTCAATTTATTAATTTAATCATTAACCCCAATTTTTTTTAGTGTTCATTTCCGTAGTGATATTTGTTTTGTATACATTCTCATTCCTTTAAATAATCATAAGTTTATTTTCGCACATTTTATATTTGTCAATTATTATTCCTCGATTACTTTATGTTAGATATTACAATTATTTTTAATTTTTTTTCAATTGCTAATTGCTTAGGTTACTTTAATTAGATATTGGATTGCTATAGTTTATATAATTTGTAGTTTGTTTCACGTGTAAGTAGTTAGAAGCAGTTACCGTTTAGTTTAGGTTAGATTAGTCCTTTCTAATTACATTTTTTACTGTTGTATATTACAACTGTTTAATAGACATCTAGAATACAAGAGTCAAAAGTTCTTATGAAAAGAAATTCCTGTAGGTTCAATATAGGTTTATACACCCAGTTTCTCTTAAAAGAAAAAAAAATCTTAGAATAGTTCTTTAGAATTATATTGTTATTTATTTGTGCTATCTATGGATTAAAACTTTGTTTAGTTAAAATTTTAAAAATGGTGTTTAGAGCAAACTTGTTTGAATGACATTACAATAATTAATTTATCTCCATATCCATTGTTTTGATTCTCACAACTATGTATTCTTTTAAATAGTTTATTACTTTTATGTATGCTATATCTTACCTGATTTAACTTATTTGTTGGTTTTTAATAAATTAATACTTTCATTGATACTGAAATTATAAATAGTCAAAGAATAATAATTAAATTTGAGTTTAGATTAGAGTTATTAACGTCGCACTAGAAGCAACACGTGGGCAATTGGCGACGGACCTCGTAATTTTGAACCGCGGTCAAGTGACGAGGACGACACCTGAACTGGCCACTCCCCTCTCCTAACATCCACACCATACCAACGGGAGGAATTTGGGCCCCGACAGATTTAACGTGCATCAGCCTCGGCTAGACGGCGGGTCTTTAGCGGCCAAGGATCGAACCCGCGAATCACCGAAAACCGCAGGCCACGAAACCGAAGCCATGACCACAAGGCTATGGCGGCCTTAATTGAACTTGAATAATAAAATATTATCTTTGCAAAATACTATGATATACTCATATAACAGGTCAATTGAAAAGTACCCGGCCTACCATAGTAAAACACATTTTTTTGGCAAAATTAGTTTTTTTTTTATTCGACATAATTCCCTTCAAGGGTGATACATTGATTATAGCGACACTCCAACTTTTCGATACCATTTTTGTAGTACGATTTGTCCTTTGCTTCAAAATAGGCATCAGTTTCGGCGAAACTTTCTTCCCAGCGAGCATTCTTTTGAGATCTGAGAACAGGAAATAGTCGTTGGGGGCCAGATCTGGAGAATACGGGGGATGAGGAAGCAATTCGAAGCCCAATTCATGGATTTTTGCCATCGTTTTCACTGACTTGTGACACGGAGCATTGTCTTGGTGAAGCAGCACTTTCTTTTTCTTCAAATGCTGCTGTTTTTCGGCGATTTCGTCCTTCAAACGGTCCAATAACGCTATGTAATAGTCGCTGTTGATGGTCCTTCCTTTTTCAAGGTAGTCAAAGAAAATTATTCATGCGCATCCCAAAATACAGACTCCATAACCTTGCCAGCCCACTGTTGCATTTTCCCACGCTTTGGAGCGGGTTCATCGCGTGCAGTCCATTCAGATGACTGTCGATTGGACTTCGGAGTGAAATGATGGAGCCATGTTTCATCCATTGTCACATATCGACGCAAAAACTCGGGTTTATTACGCTTGATCATCTTCAAACACTGCTCCGAATCATCAACTCGTCGTTGTTTTTGGTCAAAAGTGAGCTCGCGCGGCACCCACTTATCACAGAGCTTTCTCATACCCAAATATTCGTGAATGATATGATGTACACGTTCAGTTGATATCTTTAGAGTGTCTGCTATTTCATTCAATTTCAATTTACGGTCATTCAAAATCATTTTGTGGATTTTTTTAATGTTTTCGTCGGTAACAACCTCTTTTGGGCGTCCACTGCGTTTACCGTCTTCGGTGCTCATTTCACCACGTCTAAACTTAGCATACCAATCCTTGATGGTTGATTTTCCTGGGGCAGTGTCCGGAAACTCGGCATCAAGCCAAGTTTTTGCTTCAACTGTATTTTTTCCCTTCAAAAAGCAAGATTTTATCAACACGCGAAATTCCTTTTTATCCATTTTTTTCACAACAAAAGTTGCTTCACTCGAAATGCTATAATTCACAAACTAATGATCCGACAGCTGTCAAATTTATACACGCATCTTTTGAGGGTTAGGGCTAACTAAAAAACATATGGATTTAATTCTAGTAGCGCCATCTATATGTCAGGCCGGGGACTTTTCAATTGACCTGTTAATTATGGTCACTGTTGCCCAGGGGGTCATGATTTAGAACTAGCGTCCGGGTTGTTTTCGTTGTGTAAAAGGGTTCGAGTCCTGATGCCGCTAAAGACCCATAGAGAAGCGGAGCTGATGCACGTTAAGGAAATCGAGGCTCTAAATTCTCCCTTTGCAGTGAAAGTTTGGAGAGGGAATGCCAACCCGAGTGATGTCCTCGTTACTTGACCGGAGTTAAAAATTAATAGATTCGTCACCAATATTCCTTTTGTTGGTTCTTAGTGTGATGTTAATAAACATCAAAATACTCGAATAATAAAACAAAAGGAATTAAAATTTTAAAGTAACTTATTATCCTGAGGACTGTTTTGAAAATAGTTTAATTAATGATTTAAAAATTTCTGCGGCTCACCTATGAACCTGTTTCAGAACATCTATGTGACGAGGATTCCCGGTTGAAAATCAATGTTTCGTATCAAGTCATTAGAAATCCATTACAGATTTTCTTTGACTTGAAAGATTTTTCTTTCCTATTGTACTGTATTGAAGACTATTAATAAAAATGACTTGTTTTCAAGACATCACATTTATTTGCGCACATCTTTTCAAACATAAATTCAAGACACAATTTTACACAAGCACCATTTATCAACGCTCGTCTTTACCTCTTGGAACCAAACTCAATACTCTTTTTTCATATCCGTTGCCAGTAAATTATCTAAAATCAAAACTATGATCTGATGTTGCCAAAAAAAAATATCTTAATAAAGAATATTGAAAAAGGAATCACTTTTAGTTTAAATCGTCTGCTTTTAAAAGTTGAATAGGTAATATCTTAAATAAAGTATCACATTAGATTAAATCGTTTGCTTTAAAAGTCGAACAGATGATATCTTAAAAAAAGTATCACATTAAATTAAATCGTTTGTCTTTATAAGTTGAACAGATAATATCTTAAAAAAGTATCACATTAAGATTAAATCGTTTGTTTTTAAAAATTGAATATGTCACACTATGTACACTATTCATACACATTAGCTTTCGAACTGTTAGAACATATGCAATCATCGAATTTCTATTTTTAAGTTTTATATTGTAGTAAAATAGCTAAGCGAATATACATAAAATATTATTTGAAAGACTCTAGAAATGAATTAAATGCCATGAACGACTTCATGGCTGAAAGATATTATACGAGGCATGTTTTTTAAGTAAGTACCGTTTTGCGATTCCGCCGCCGCAGCGCTCTGGTCGGCGTTCCGCGCATGCTCGCTGGTTACCTACATCTCTTGTCTACGCACTGACGCCATTACAGTCTGATTCTTCATTGTATACGTTGTTTACTGAGTGTTTAAGATGCCTCCGACAATCGTGAGTCCCTTTGATTGGGAAGTACGGGCTGTTATACGATTTCTTAGTGCTAAAGGCGTAAAACCGATCGATATTCATCGTGAGATCTGTGAAGTTTACGGACAAAACATTATGAGTGATGGAATGGTAAGGAAATGGGTGAGAGCATTTAAAGATGGCCGCACAAATGTGCATGATGAAGAACGGAGTGGGCGTCCTTCAGTCGTTAATGAAGATTTGGTGCAGAAAGTGGACGAAAAGGTGAGAGAAAACAGACGCTTTACAATTTCGTCATTGTCCGACTGCTTTCCTCAATGTTCTCGTAGTGTTTTGTATCGCATTGTGACCGAGAACTTGAATTACCCGAAATTGTGTTCACGTTGGGTTCCAAAAATGTTGACGGATTTGCACAAAAACCAACGTTTAGGCAGTGCATTGACTTTCCTTGAGCGGTACCGCAATGAAGGTGAAGATTTTTTAGACCAAATTGTTACTGGTGACGAAACATGGGTGGCCTACGTCACACCAGAATCGAAAATGTGCATAGTTTTTTGGGACAGAAAAGGAGTATTGCTAGTGGAGTTTCTGCCTCGTAATGAGACAATCAATGCAGCGTCTTATTGTGAGACATTGAACAATCTGCGTCGTGCAATCCAGAACAAAAGACGTGGCAAGTTGAGTAAGGTTATCGTTTTGCTGCATGACAATGCCCGCCCACATGTGGCTAATCGGACCAAAGATCTCATCAAATCTTTTAAATGGGAAACTCTAGATCATCCTCCATACAGCCCTGATCTGGCACCCAGCGACTACCATTTGTTCCTGCACTTAAAGAAACACCTGGGCGGTCAGCGTCTTCAAGACGATAACGAAGTCAAAACATTTGTGATACAGTGGTTAACAAGTCAGGCGGCAGAATTTTATGAGGAGGGTATTCAAAAACTGGTGCCACGTTATGACAATTGCCTCAATATTCACGGAAATTATGTAGAAAAGTAGATTAACGTACAGGCTTTCATGTAAAAATAAAATTATTGCAATATCTTTGCACGTTTTTTTTAAATTTCAAAACGGTACTTACTTAAAAAACATGCCTCGTAGATTTGTGTATTCAGAAGCGCGTTAGAATATATATGGATTTGGAAAGATAACGTAGTGACATTTAAGTCTTAAAGGAAAATGCAGGTGGTACAAATTTAGTATCAGTAAAATTAAAATTCTATTGAAAAATGCAGAAGAAAATTCTTAGACTTAGATATTATGTGTTATTTTGAAATAAGTATTGATTGTAATGAAGCTAATATTAATGAGAGAATTTTATTTTTTTTTCGCAATATCAACATTTTTTTTTCTTATCTTTTTTCTAGCGATGAAATCTGACCTAAAGAAGGTGACGATGGATCTAAGTGATCGAATTTTGTCAAAATATTTTTTTCAAGGAATACAGTCATATTACGTAAAAAGGATAGTATATAATATCTGATGTTATCAATTAGATTAAACAACTATAGTTCACATATTGTGATAACAAAGCTTAATGTTCATGAATGTTTCGAAAAAAAAAAAAAAAAAAAAATTTTTTTTTTTTTTTTTTTTTTTTTTTTTTTTTTTTTTTTTTTTTTTTTTTTTTTTTTTTTTTTTTTTTTTTTTTTTTTAAAAAAGATTTGTTCGGTTCCTAAGAGTTTTTACTTAAATTATGCACAATTATTCAATCATTGGGACAATATGTACTTAAAATAAATAACTGATTCCCGAAAGCATAAAACTGATGGTTGAATTATAAAATGCGACTATTATTAAATAATAATTGTAAAATTTTCATCTTTTTTTTTTAAATATTAGAATAATTACATTTAAAGAAAACTTGATTTATTAATTTATAAGAATTGTGCACCCTTGATTAAAAAATGACATCGAAAGTAGTGATGTAAGTTCTTATAAAAATTTAAAATATGTGTTTAGAGTTTATTATCCTGAATTAAATTTAAAAATACGCACTTGTTGCTTAATGTGTATTACTTACCCACTCATTGACTCGTCCCCTTACACAAACATGCATGCACTCGCACACGTAAACATGCATACCCCCAATGCATATCAATGATCAATATTGACGTTTATATGTATTGCGTATTGATATGAACTGGATATATTATCAATAAAAGAGTTCGATTTCACAATATGAAATATCAAACTTAATAGCAAAATATAATTTAATTTGCGAGATTCTTTCTCACTGCAGAATTTAATAATCTATTGAACTCTAAAAAAATTGATATTTTAAGATAACATCTCAATAAAACATACCGAATAAAATAAAATTTGCGATTTCAGACATTTATTATTTTTCAGAACATTGACTGTTTTTTTTATAATTAAAGATATAAATAATTATTTTATCTATATATATATAAGCGAAATACCATTGACTGACTCATCACGAGATCTCAAAGACTATTCAAACGATTGACTTGAAATTTAGCATAGTTTGCGATGTAGACGCTCACTAAGAACAGATTTTACGGAAGTCTTATCCAAAATGTAATTTTCATCCGTTAATCTACTCTTATCCATTGGTTATGTTTTTTTAGCGACTTTATCGCCAAAAATGATATGACCGACGCCAAACGGAATATATATGTTTTAAAGTATTCTGTGTATTATCACCAATTAAGTTTACTTGGGGAGATTTGCGCGTGCGAAATGGAAAAATACCAAATAATATAATATCGAAGCGCTGCAGGAGGATTGGCAAGATTTTGGCGAAGGGGCTCTTTATGTGAAATTCCGTGCATGTCGAAAATAGGAAACGTACATATTTAGCGATAGAAATAAATGAGTTTGGAATCCCACGGTTGGTGAAAGTGAAATTTATCTCCAAAACTTAGCAGGATTTTGAAAAATACTAAAATGGCGACTTTTTACGGAGTAGAACACACGCAAGACAATCTATATATATATATATATATATATACAGCGAAATACCACTAAAAAGTTCTGGATAACCATCATTTCAGACAATCAATTTCCTAAAATTTTAAATTTAGATTTTCATTATCGTTTAAAAATTGAAAATTTTCTTGATATTTTACGTTTAGGTTCCAATATATAACATTATCGTCTTCCCAGCGAAGCGGGCTGGTATCAGCAAGTAATCATACACGCACGTTAAGTTAGTTGCAATTCAGGGTATTTAGAAGGAAGATACGAAAGATTTTTTTTTGTTCATTTATTTTACATTACATCAGTATTCCGATTTGAGAGCAATGATGGAAGTCTAGTGTTAGATAGACCTAGAAAAAATAAAAATGTACGTCTTCCTAAAAATTATCCAAGGTTAAACTGGTTCATATTAATGCAGAATGAAAAACAAACCCTAGCTATTGAATAAATAAGCTATAACTCATGCAATCTCTCTGTAAAACCCCCGCTTTGTTATTTAATGCAGAATGAAGAAACCATCTTGCTATTGAATAAATAACCTATAACACATGCAGTCACTCTGAAACATCGCTGCTTTTTTATTAACCATGAATGAAGAAATAACCTAGCTCTTGAAAAAATAATCTATAGTTCATACAGTCACTCTTTAACGCCCCAGCTTTGCTATTCATGTTTAGAACCATCGAGACAGGTCCTCTTTAGCCTATTTATTCTTGCTTGGATTAAAATGATCAAGATATATATTGTTAGTGTAGATCATAAACTTAATGCGTCCCAAACCAAATATTATAAATGAGAGTTCTGCTTATCATAATAACAGTAAAATAGAAGAGAATATGAGAATACTGGATCCGATTCAAGAATATACACTTAGAAAAAAACACCTTCTCGCGCCTTTATTTTGTACTCAACAATTTCGCTACTTTCTCGTGATCGTGGTCATGGTCGCAAACTTGTGGTTAATATAGTTCTTGTCGAATCGTGGCATCCTGATGCCATTAAGGCTCCCGTCTACCCGCCATTTTGATTTCATCAGCTTAATGTTAATTCTATGGAGTTTTGACTTTAATTCTCACATCTTTATTATTTGATCTATTTGATTGCAATAAAGTGCATCTGAAAGAGCAAAAAATTATCAATGCTTCTGTGGAATTACTTTTTTCCTCCGATTTTTAAGAGTATTTGAAAATATTCTTTAAAGACCGGAAAACTCACAAACGAATCATTAAAATAAGAATAAAAATATTTTTAAAAGTCTTAGGAAAAAAGTAATTTCCCAGAAGCATTGATTATTTTTTGCTCTTTCCAATGCACTTTATTGCATTCAAATAGATCAAATAATAAAGATGTGAGAATTAAAGTCAAAATTTCATAGGATTAATATTACGTTCACGAAATCAAAATGGCGGCTAGACGGGAGCCTTAAAGACCTGCCACGTAGCGGGCATTAAATCTGTCTAGGCTTCAAATCCTCTCTTTGGCACGGTACGGAGAGGGAGGTGATAGCTCAAGTACCGTCCTCGTAACTTGATGGAGGCTCAAAATTTACGAGGTCCAAAAATCTGAGGCTAATAATCCTCATGTTGCTTTTCAATGCCACATTAATCAATCAAACTCGATACTTCTCTATCTCCTCTAATCTCAAAACACTAATATCTCCGATCTATTTATCTCATGATTTCCTATTCACTCTACTTCTGATATAATAATGATAATCTACATAAATCTTGGTTCTTTCACAAGGCGAGGTTCTCAATTCAATTTAACTCAACAGAATAGCTTAAAATGTTAATTAAAGGGGAAAACGCCTGGGAATCCATTACAACTCCATTAGCAGCAATATTATTACTAAAATACATGATTTTCATTTTAAATATCATTTGAGATTCAAATTTGGCGACGATTTCGTTCCAAATGTCTTAACCAGTTACCAACTGTACTTGAACAGGGTAAGATTGAGATATAATGCAAAATTTTTCTTGGCCATTAATAAGTTTTTAAACTTCAAGGCTGAACAGTTTAATGGAAATTGAAGCCGACAGAAGAGTGCGATTATGAAAAGGATATTATTAAACAAATATTACAAAATAGTTTTAAAAAATCTAAGTAGCAAGAAATAAATAAAAAGCTTTTCCGTGAAGAAAAGTAACATAAGTTACAACATATAGTTACAAAATTATGTATTATTAACGTTATCAACGAAAAGTAATATTTTATTATTATGACAATAACACTACTAATTCTGCGTTCCTTCCGTACGCCCTGAGGGCCGCGGCAGCCTAGTGGTCAAGGTCGTGGACTAGCGGCTGGCGGTTTTCGTTCAGTCGCGGGTTCGATCCTTGGCCGCCAAAGACCCGCCGTGTAGCCGGGGCGGATGCACGTTAAATCTATTCGGGGCCCAAAGTCCTCCCGATGGTGTGGTGTGGATGTTAGGAGAGGGAGGTGCCAGCTCAGGTGTCGTCCTCGTCACTTGACCGTGGTTCAAAATTTCGAGGTCCGTCGCCAATAGCCCTCGTGTTGCTTCTAGTGCGACGTTAATAAAAACTAAACTAAAAAACCGTACACCCTGAAGATAACTTATAAAAAAAGTCAAATCTCTCAATTCTCTTCAAAAGTATTCATCAATACCATTAGAGAGTAAAACATATTAATGTCTTATTCAAAATTTTATATATATATATATATATATATATATATGAGGGCTATCCAGAAAGTATATTACGTTTTGGAATAAAAAATAAACAAATTATAGGAAACAAATTTTATTATATACAGATGAAAGCCACACTCAAATACTACTTTTCTACATAGTCACCATTCAAATTAAGGCATTTATCGTAGCGATGTACGAGCTTGGAAATTCCTTTGTCGAAAAATTCGGCCGCCTGCGCCTTCAACCACTTCGTTACCTCTTCTTGCAGCTGTGCGTCGTCATCAAAACGCTGCATAGCCAGCCACTTCTTCATTGCTGGGAATAGGTGGAAGTCGCTCGGTGCCAGTTCAGGACTGTACGGCGGATGAGGAAACAACTCCCACTTAAAAGATTCAAGAACTTTACGAGTGACATTTGCCGTGTGGGGCCGGGCGTTGTCGTGAATCAACAAGATCTTAGAGCTCAACATTCCTCTGCGCTTGTTTTGAATTGCTCTTCTGAGTTTTTGGAGAGTTTGGCAATACCTTTGAGAGTTTATTGTAGTGCCTCTTTCCAGGAAGTCATCCAAAATCACACCTTTTCTGTCCCAAAAAACAGTCGCCATCATCTTCCTTGCCGACATTGTTTGCATGCATTTCTTGGGTTTTTGGGGAGAACTTGTGTGCCCCCACTGCATTGATTGCAATTTCGTTTCACAGTTCACGTGTTTCACCCATGTTTCGTCACCAGTAACGATGCGATCGAGTAAAGAGTCACCATCCTTATGGTAAGCGTCCAAAAAGTTCAACGCTGCAGCCATTCGCTGATTTTTGTGGTCCTCTGTCAAGATTTTTGGAATCCATCTTGCACAAAACTTGTGGTAACCAAGCTTTTCGCTGATGATTTCGTGCAACAAACTTCGCGAAATTTGTGGAAAACTCAAAGAAAGTTCCGTTATTGTGAAATTTCGATTTTCACGGACTTTAGCATCGACTTTTTCGACAAGTTCGGTAGTCACTATGCTGGGTCTCCCACTTCGATCTTCGTCGTGAACATTGGTTCGGCCATTTTTAAATCTTATGACCCACTGACGCACTCCACCTTCAGTGATAATGTTGTCCCCATACACTTCACAAAGCTGCCGATAGATTTCTATCGGTTTACAGTTTTTTGCAGTCAGAAACCTTATTACTGCACGCAGCTCGCGGGATTTTCAATTAACGCAGACATTTTAAACCGTCACAGTATCTGAACAGAGCACAGCATGAACCTCTCACTAGCACGGCTAGATGCCCACTGAGCTGCGCAACGCTCTGACCCCAAGATGGCCGCGCTAGCCCCGCCCCTAGCGGACACAGACGAAAACGTAATCTACTTTCTGGATGACCCTCGTATATAGTACAAATTTGATTTTGTTGTTAAATATCAAATCATTATTATTTAAATTGATGAATTATTATTGCAAAAAGTTATACCACTACAAGTAATAACGATTTATTGTTAGCAAAATAAGTATTTCATTACAATTTTAGTCAATATTTAAACTGATTATGTAATGTGAGTGTTTGTGTAATGTCGGTTGATCCTTGATGAATGGTTTTATATTTTCCAGGCATTTTTTGTTGTCAGCTATAAAAACTGTATGAACAAGATTCTATACTTTCTTAAAAAAAAAACTTAAATTCTTTTTCTTTGTTTTTCTATAAATTGAGTTCTTGATGATAATACACAGTTGTATATAATTTTAATACTTTAAAAATTAGTAAAATACTAATTATTCATAAAATATTGCATAGAAATGAACGTTTGGTATTTAAGCAAGTAGTAACTAGTATCAAAGAAAATCACGCAGAAAAAAAACAAATTTCTTTTCTTCGAATTTACCAGTAGATTTGATAGCATTAAAATGAATAATGTAAAGAAAAGAAAATATTTTTTTTTTCGAATGTATATTAATATATTCTTCAAAAATATACAATAAAACGCAATCCACGTTTAATTAATCTCAAATAATAAACATAGAATTTTCTTTATAATATTTTATTTCGATTGAATTATACAATTTTTGTTTTAAAGATGCGCTTCATCAAATCATTTTTAGAATGACATTGAAGAATTTCCAAGAAAAACAAATACAAAATTTCTTAAACTTCCATTAAATCAGCAGATTAGAGGTTAATAACACATCGCACGCATAAGAAACTGGATATGTTGCAAGACGGCGTGATAGGCAATCCTTCCATTTCAATTCAATGTGAAGCATGTCTGCAAGAAATAGTATTGCGACACCCTCTAAAGGCAAGATCTACCATCGAAAAATCACAATATTAAGAGAATTATGCTTAAGAAATATTGCAAAACCGTTAAACTTTCACCCACTACACGTTTATTACAAATAATGTTTTAAGGCTACTCAGAAATCTGAGACAAGGAAAAATGAGCTTATTTCATACTGTTTAAATACTCCGTATTCATTAAAATAAAAAGGAATGGAAGTTAAATTTTTCATTCAAATGTCTGTACATTTATCTACCTGTTTATGCATAGAAAATCACTCCTATAAACGTAAATAATTACAAATGAACAATTAATAAACGATATCAATAAGATTTGACATTCTTTAGTGGCAGTTTGACGGCCGATGGTTTTTTCGACCCCGAGGAGGGGGAGAGAGTTGATGCGGCCACGTTGTTTCGAACCCTGTACCAGTGTGTCCGAAGTTGAGGGTTCTGCCAACCAGGCTGAAAAGACATCTCTTCTGGCTGGTTAAGTAAGGCCTTTCTACTTCTAACGTTGTTGTAGAAGAGAGTCGCCGCATACTCCTCCTCCAGTATCATCGTGATGACACGAAGAGATACATTGGTTTGTTCAAAAGGTTACTTTTTGATTTTTTCAGCCATTACTGCAATCGATATACATCCCCTCCCTGTTGAATTGAATTTTCTTGGAACAGTTTCCATTTCAGTCATCAGCTGTCTCGTTTTGAGTGGCGGGTCTCGTCGACACGTGCGCCAGCGTTGGAATATCACTAGTCGTGATTTGTATGCGTTTGTCTTAGTTAGACGTACAGAGGCAAGTGTTTTGCGTCGGGGGCATATGCAATATGTGGGGATAGGTTGTGTTGCCATCTAGTGTTCAAGTCCCGAGTCACCACTTCAGCCGCGAGTGGCTTTCCGACCCCGAGGAGGGGGAGAGAGTTGCTGGATTTGATGCGGCAGCGTTGTTTCGAACCCTGGACGAGTGGGTCCGAAGTTCAGGGTCCTACCAACCAGGCTGAAAAGACATCTCTTCTGGCTGATTAAGTAAGGCCTTTCAACTTCTAACGTTATTGTAGAAGAGAGTCGCCGCAGCAGTAAAGTTTACACAATTTGTCCTAAATGTACGTCAAATTAGGCCTCACTGGATAATATTCTGGCCTGTATGAGACAGAATAAATTTGGTTTGTATGAACACTCTTTAAGAGGCCACAATACCCTGCATAACTTTTTAAATTAGATATTTATCGGAAAAAGTTTATACTTACCATATCTGAACATACATAAAATATGCATTAGAACAACTTCCTTTTATTCACCTGGTCCTGTTTTCCGGTGCTCTTAACAACAAGGATTTCCACTCAGAATGGTTATCAAGGCATGTTAACGTCTGTCACCATCATCATTGAAGAGAGTCACCATTTATTACTCCTCCAGTAATATCGTGATAATGCAGAAAGAATATTCTGAACGATATTCAGGGAAGATCGCTTTTCCAGCCATTGCTGAATTGATATACGTCCCTTCTCTGTTGCTCCGAGTTTCATTTGGGCAGTTTTTTTTGACGTCATTGGGTGTCTCTAGTTGAAATGGTGTGTCTATTTCACAAATGTACCGTAGCCGGTGCATCACTAGCGATTTTTTTTATATGGGGGTATCTTAGTTAGATACACAGAGGAAAGGATTTTGCATCGGGAGTATATGCAATCAGTGCCAGGAAGTGCTGCATCTAGTGTTCAAGTCCTGGGCCACCACTTCGGTGGTTATCTTCTCGTCATTTTGAAGGATGTTATTCTACGCGTGGTCGGAAAGAAAATCGATTGGCCTCGCGTGACGGGTGATTCGAACCCTCGTTCTGTCGGTTAGGGGAAAATTCGTTCAGTCTTGTTTTGCAGTGCTTTTAACAACCAAACCAAAAGGGATTCCCTCTTGGGTTAGTTATTAAGACATTTAAACGTCAGTAGATGTTGTTGAAGAGATTTGTCAACTACTTTTGGATTTCAAAGAGATAATGATAAAAAAAAAAAAAAAAAAAGGGCAATGGACATTGCTGCAGTGATTTACCCTATTTTACATTCCCTAAACTCCCATTTTTCTTTTCCTAACACCGTACTTTTTGAGCCGCCCTAGCATAGTTCATTTATAAATAAACAAAACTATTTAATTCTAAAGCTGCCTCACAAATGTTTGACTGTTGAGCACATTGTATTTAATCAAATATCAAATTAGGTACACCAACTTCATATATCTGTTTCATTATTTTGGAGATTAGTCTTTAAACTGAATGTGCTTTTCAAATGTTCTAAAAACATGCCTTATTAAAAACTTAGTATTATCAGTTATTATTATTATTATTTTAAAAATTTAATGAATCCGCATTGCTTATGAGTTTCCAAGCGCATGTTAATAATTGCTTGCAACTTTAAAAAAATTATTATTTTTTTAGGCATTAAACTAATGAAGATAAAGAAATATACGTTCATACATAATGAATCGAGGGGGTAAATATATATTAAAATACATTAAAAACGATTTCCTCTTTTTTTTTTTTTTATCCTTAAACTTCCTAAATTTTTATTAGTGTTTTGCGGTGAATTGTGCTGAAAATCTCATCGGGAAACGTAATGTTTAAATTATACATTCTTAATGGCAACATTAAAAGGAGTAAGTAGGTAATCACTATTCGTATGCATAATGATGCCACTCGTTGCATAAAAATTTTAAGAAATCGCGCTTCAAAATTTTTAATTTATATCATTGATCAAAAAGAAGAGAATTGATGAAATATCGATACGCGACGATGAACGACTTTTGAATTCCAATAGAACTAATTTAAATCGCATAAAACAAACTTAAAAACAATTACTATCATTTTGTAATCTGATTAATAACATTAAATGCATAGATAATTTAATTTACCTAATTTCACCGAAATCGAGCAAAATGACCCCTGTATAGGTAAATAAATTATTAATGAAAAATTAATAATTTTTTTAAAATTTAATCTTAAATATAATGAATTAGAAAGTTTTTAAAAAATGATATATATATATAAAACCACTAACAGAAAAACAGTTTCAGTTACTTATTCAACAGCTATAGTTATAAAAACACCTTATTAAAAACTAATAAAACCGAAATGTTATCCAAAAGTAAACACTTAGTTTTCAAGGTGACATTTTAAATTCATATTTAGTTGAGATACCTGAATAAAAATATTATATAGGGTGTTGAAATTACTGACGACAGAATTCACAAATCATTGTGATTTGTTGCGAATGATATGATAACAATACGCCATACGTTGTAAAATTTGTCATTTTTCGGTGAAGTCAGTGCCCTGTACAATGTTAAATTAGCATATTTTCATGAAGTGCTTCTTTAAAGAACGAGACATACATGTACAAATACTTCATGCGCATATTTTAAATACATTGAATGAAACTGCTTTACAATTTAGGCTATTTAGGAAAATGTTTTGAATAATACGTTTTTCACTTAAGAAACAAAATTAAGGGGATTTTAGATAGACAATATTTCTGTTGTTATTTTTGAATTGTGAACTCGTATATCTACTTTTTTTTTTTAAAAAAAAATTTCAATATCGTTTGAAAGCCGTAAATGTAATTTAATAATCAATAATGAAAAAATTAAACTTCAAGTATTCCTACATCTAGAAACAGTTAACTTTTAAGTGTCGGAAAGTTAAACTTTTTGAAGTGTCCTTTAACACTACAAGTAGAATTAACGAGAAAATGATTTGATATACATTTCTGTGTTCATTCTAGCTCTAAACCAAGATATTAAGCAAAATTAGAGCCTGTTATCTCATAAAAGGGCACGATTTAATCGACAAACAATATTGAAACGATAAATAAGACATTTTTTTACTTATAAAAATCACACACATACTTAAGAGAACAAACATAGTTAATACAAATAAGATATAAACATGTATATAAACCAACGATAAGTTACGTTACCCTGAATTGAATTCAAAAAAGTAAAAGTAAAACTAATGAAAAATAATATTATTACTAAATTAATAAATAAACTTAATACGATTACAAATATTGAACTCTTTAAATTGCTATTAAAAGGATATTAAAAAAAACGAGTATGCTATTGAAATGTAAATAATAACTAAAATATCAAACCATAGCAATATCAAATTTAATTACATTTAATATGTAAAAATATGCAATCACTACTATGATCTTAATAGTAAAAATCTCATCTAATTCTATAAGGCATAAATAATATACATGTATATATATATATATATATTATGTGTGAACATGTTAACTTCATACATTGTCCTAATTGTATACAAAGTGTGGAAATACGTAAGGCATTTCATATTTCTAAAGCAAAGAAAATTAGATCCAAAAATTTGGCAAGCAATCAAAGAAGGAAGTTTGGCATATATTCAAAACTAGTAAGTGGCTAAGAGCTTTTTATAACAAAGCGCTCTTGGAATGTGATCAAATATATAAGATTAACCTTTAAATACTTTTATACTCTAAACATTGTTATAATTTTGATAAAACACATATACACTCATAAAATCTTTTAAGAAAACATATTTTCAAAACATTTACATCAATGTACCTGAAAATCATGTTGAACAAACTAAAATCTGAGCGGACAAATTTTGAATTTTTGATCATCAAATTCATCTTGGGCGCAAAGTGTGCGGATCAAATTATGGTTCTCAATATAATTTTATGTGAATATAGAAAATGGCATTTCAAAGAATTCGGAACTAAAAAAGAAAACACACATTATCTTGCACCTTAAATAATAGTGTCTTTACTTTCTGGAGTAATAATTTGTGGTGTAATGTAGCATATACATTTTATTTACCGATATGTGTGTGAATATTAAAATATTTTTTTAAATAAAAACGTCATAAATATTTTATTTCTAAGTTTTTTTACCTAATAAATAAATTTATTTTTCGTGCTTCGTTATTTTGATATATTTTATAAATATTTGGGGAATGTAACTTGTGATTAGATTTCAAAAAATTGTGGTGGAAATAAACGGACTATCAACATTTTTTAAGTTTCTCAAATATGTACTCAAAGTAATTAAGATGAAATAAAATAATTTAACATTAGTCGATGAAATGTTTCCCCAACTTCCATTGAATTTTTTTCGAATTTCTGGAAATATATGAACATTTCCTGTGGCAACAAAATTATTAAAATTTATTTCTAATTTACATCAAATTTAGTAAGTAGATATTTAATAATAAACAATGCTTAAACTAGTTTAATTTTATATAAATTTATCACAAAAGTAGTAATATTTAAAAAGAAATATAACAAAGAACCCAGTGAATATTATCAGAACAGAAAACAGTTTTTGGTGTCAAATTATTTGCTCTTATTAAATGATTTTGACGTGATAATAAATGTATTTCAATTCAATTAATATTACAAAGTAAATATTAAATACTCTTACAAATATTAATGAAATAAAAATCACAGAATATTTCATAGAAGCAGATTTATCTTATTTTATTTAAAATGATCTTTTTGATGAATCTGAAATTTTAGGATTTAGTCATTTGGGAAAATCTATCAGAGATAGAAAAATAACTAAGGACATAATCCCCCCCCCCCATTTAACTAACACAAAAATAGAATAATCAAAATGAAAAAGTTCCATGCAAAGTTTTGCAAAGAACAGATTCAGCCATCCAAGGTGCGCTTTTGTTTTATAATTATTATTATTCATCGACATTGAATTTTCATCGAGAAATGGACAATAATAAACATTTCCGTTATTAAAATTAAAGCAAACGATAAATTATTAAACTTAATATTATATCAGCTACATGTAATTGAAAGTAAAGCAAACGAAACATATTGTTAAATTGAACATATTTAAGCTGAATGTAATTAAAATTGTAGCAAACGATAAAAAACTGAAAAGTGATATGGTATGCAAAAAGTGATCCAATTAAATCAATAGACCATTGGGTGGACAATAACTAAAAAAATTAGAAGTATAAAGCTCTCATCGAATGAACAAATGTGGTACATGAAAAAATGGAAACGTTTTTTAATTAAATTGTACTTACGCCGCAAAATGATCTCTATAAACTTCCTTTGCCCTTTCAAATTTTTTCTCATCAAACCACGGTGGAAATTTTTGCTTCGAAATATCGCCTCCCGGTGTCACAACAGAATCGCCATCTCTAAGTTCTTCCAAACGCTTTTTCTCCCACAACTCATTTTTTTCACTTTCCATTTCGAACTCTTGATTTCGGCAGCGATTTCACTTTTGTTTGACCCACCTGAGAAAGCCGGCGTGGTATAAAAGGGAGAGTGTTTTCATCGACATTGAACAGGTAAGTCAGTGCCACATTTGGCGAAAAATCTCTCGGTTTTGCTCCCAAATGTTGGCGGTAATCGAGAGCTTTTGTTTGTAAACACGAAAGACTGCTTCAGCGTGGCTAGCAAGGGGAAAGTGAGTACATTACGTAATATTTGTTGTCAAGGCTAAATGAGTTGGAGTCATCTCACTAAGATACTGTGCAAGTAGCACGTGGTTCAGCGGTTCATTTTAGAGCGAAAAATAAGAACATAGAGAGGGGAATGTGCGGCGTAGTTTTTTATTTGATATTTTAAATTTATTCAAATAAAAGTAGATCAATTTATAATAAATATGCTTATTTCTTTAAATATAGGCATTGAAATGCTTCCTTTGTTTATATTGTATCAAAGTATTTGTTCCTTCCTGTTTTTGATGTAAAAAAAACCCATTTAAGGCTCCCGTCTCTCCGCCATTTTGATTTCGTGGACGTAAAGTTAATCCTATGGAATTTTGACTTTAATTCTCACATCTTTTATTATCTGATCTATTTGAATGCAATAAAGTGTATCTGAAAGAGAAAAAAATAATGAATGCTTCTGTGCAATTACTTTATTCCTCCGATTTTTAAAAAAATATTTTTACTCCAACTTTAACGATCCGTTTGCGAGTTTTTCCGGCCTATAAAAATATTTTTAAAAATCAGAGGGAAAAAGTAATTGCGCAGAAGCATTCATTATTTTTTGCTCTTTTAGATGTACATTATTGCATTCAAATCGATCAAATAGTGAAGATGTGAGAATTAAAGTGGGAATTCCATAGGATTAATTTTACATTCACGAAATCAAAATTACGGGTAGACGGGAGCCTTAAGAGATTTGATGTAAGATTCCGTTCCAAAATTTTTTATTTTAAGAATTTACTGCAAATAATTTGCTTTAAATATTTATAATATGATTTTTTCCCCTTCTTTTAAAAAGGATATTTTTTCCTTAGGAAGTAATAAATACTTTCATTTTAAAATTTCGTAATTTTTTTTATATTGTCACTGCTATTGATTGCAATACAGTCCCTATCGTTAGAAGTGATCAATGTTTGGGCGAAACTGCATGTATTTTAATTTAATATTATCCCGTTCACTACCAGCGTATCACATTTGATACGCTTGCGGTGGCTCTTCTGTGCCCAGCGTATCACAACAGATACGCTCCGGAATGCCTTCTGCAGACCAGTGTATCAATAGTGATACGCTTAAAGAGAACGTTTTATTTGATTTTTTTTAATATTACTAGATGGTGTTACATTACAGCGAAATCTATACAGATAGGTTATTTGGAATGTTGACCTTGGTTATATGGGCTTGGATATCACTTCTGTGTATCAGGAGGAGGGGGGGGGAGGAAGGTTATTGTTAAAAGCACATATGGCGGCGTGGTTCTTTAAATGTTATGACATGATTTAAAGTGTGCACTTGCTTTCAGTTTACTTTTTTCTTTCTTCTTAGAAGTTCGAAGGATAATTTATGGCCCTTTATGGGGGTTAGGGCTTTAGGTCGCAGATGCTATCAGCTGTTCGTTTCATTCAGTCGATTTTTATTTGTAGCGACAGTCATGACGAAAAGAAAGTATTTATCTGATACTGATATTTGCTAAATAATGAATGAATCTGACAGTAATGTTAGCGAAAATAATCCAAATCTGTGCATAGACATTAAAGTAAAAAAGGACTAAGATGTGCCCTTTGCTCAAAATCTTACGTGAAGTGTCAGAATATGTGTGTAACACATATGACGTTGGACTATGCATTGACTTTTTTTTAATAAATATACCATACAGCAAAATAAGATTTATCTTTTATATCTATATATTCCATGTAATGGTACATCATTACACCATGAAATTTGTGTAACATATGTAAATATATTTTGTATTTCCTTAAAAGTATGATTTTTTATGTAATTTTATGTATACAACATTCAATTTTCGATTAAATCCTTTTTCTTTTGTATATATTAAGTTTAATGCATTTTAAATAAGATATGTAAATACCAAAATATTTTAATGAATAGCTGATTTTAGAGGAATTTTTTTCACGAATTACGCTTAGTATCTACAATCGTCTGGGCACAAAGTGACACTCCGCTTTAAGAAGCCGTGGGCCCAGAGAAGCACTTCTTTTTTCTCCTTCCGATAGCGAAAGGGATATATATTCCTATAACTATTTTTATTCTTCTATTTTTTTTCATTGATAATTTATATTTTTTTTAACAAACCTCATCTGTTTCTCATTGTATGAGATGAATTAACCTTTTTCTCAACGTTTCGACTTCAGAATTTAATTTAAAGGAATGCGCTCAATAATATGTATATTAATTTCGTGGCTTTAGTAAATGAATGAATGGCTTTTACAACTCAGCTTTTACAATATTAAAAAAAACGAGAAAAATTGGGCATGATCTTAAAAGAATAAATTATTCTGTACAAAAATACTTCTCTAATTTAGTTTATTCACACAAAAAAGTAAATTCTATGATACGAATCTCTTTAATCGAATAATAATAAATAAATCAGAATTACTCAGAATAACACACACAACATAAATTTTTTTTTTTTCATGAATGATTTATAATAATTTTCATGACAAAACGCACCAATTTTTTTTTTTTTTTAATTTTGAAGATCTAGTAGTAATTTATAATTTTAACTGAAGGTTAGGAACATATATGATTTATCAAAAGGTATCTTGTATTTGGGTTGATGAATTTAATGCTTGATCTATTATTAAATAATTGTTAAACAAAATTTAATTATTTAGATAGTGTGTGAGAGAGACTTATTCGAAATTCATTTTAAGTTATTCATTTTATCTCCGGAATTTTTTTAAAATCACCCGAAAAAGCTTAGCTAAAATGAGTGCCTTAATTTTATAAATTTTCCTCAAATATTTCTTATGACTGGAACTTTTTATCAAGATTTGTAAGATTTATTATTAGTTGAAAAATATGGGGGATAAAGATTCTTTATTGTAAATAAGATTCATTGAAAATAATGTTATCTCGTATTTATTTATTTGAAGTCAAAACTTAAAAATCACCAACTTTTGCAGAGAATTGTTTTTAAAACTTTTGTTGTCATTTCAATGGTATTTAAATACCGAGTGTCGGCCCGTCTACTGGCCATTTTGATTTCGTGGACGTAATGTTAATCCTACGGTATTTCTACAACTGTCCTCATATATATACTATTTTACCTATTTAAATGCAAAATTTGCATCCAAAAGAGCAAAAAATAATGAATGTTTCTGCGGAATTATATTTTCAGCCGACTTTTAAAAATATGTTTACCTCTATTTTAATGGCTCGTTTGTGGGTTTTCCAATCTTTAATAACACTCCAAAATATTTTCAAAAGTCGGAGAGAAAATGTAATTCCACAGAAACCTTTATCATTTTTTTGCTCCTTCTGGTGAGCTTTTTTGCATTCAAATAGATAAAACAATAATAGATTTCAGAATGGTAATAGAAATTCCATAGGATTAACATTACGTCCACGAAATCAAAATAACCAGTAGACTGGAGCTTTAAAAGTTCCCATACGTGAATTCGTGAATATATTATATAAAAACAATGAGCTTTGAAAGAATTATTTTTATGCTCCAATGGAGAAAAGTGCTTTTAACACAAAGTAAAAAATAAATTTTGAACCAACATTTGCAACAAATGTTCAAAATGTTCTTCCCTTCCTGGGAGTCATAACTGAACTCGTTTGCGTATATTTTGAGAAATGTGTTTCAAGATTTCAAGATACAAAGGGTGACTTTTTGTATCCTTTGAGGGATATTTCAATTTTCAGATCACCTGTTGCTTCGGGATTGTTTTCACAAACATTGTCCTTACGTATCCTCACAGAAAAAGTCAAGAAATGCTTAAACCAAGGGAACGAGATGACCAAAGATTTCTTGACGGGAGTCGATCGCCTAAAAACCTTTTGAAGCATATCCCAGGTTTCATTACTCACATGGCATATTACACAGTCTTCTTTGAACCAAGAACTTCGGTCCGTTGATCTGAGAATTCTCTGACTTTTTTTCGTAAGTCAGAGAATTCTCAGCTAAGTAAAGTAAGTAAAAACAAAGTTTAACTTCGTAAGTGAAAACAAAGTTTGTGAAAATAATCCCCAAATAACATGAGATCTGAAAATTACCATATCTCCCAAATGATATGAAATAATTCGAGATAAAAACCAACCTTTTATATAGGGGAAAAGTTCATTAAAAATGTTGAAACATTAGTTAATACTTGTTGCAAATGTTTAAATATTGCATTGTTAGGCGAGTAAGAATGATTACCAAAGTTTCAGAGCTCTAGCTTGATGGGGAGTTGGTTAAATTAACGATCGAAAATTTGATGACACACTGATACACACACAGACAGACACCAAGTGAAATACATAATAAAAAACGTTGTAACAAAATCACCCCCAGTATCTTGAAACGAATTTTTCAAACTATATTCAAACGTTATGTTAGAAGTGCTTTTCACCAATGGCATAAAATAATTGCTTTAAAGTTCGTTTTTTTTTGTTTAGTAAATTTATGAATCGTCAGTACGGGAACTTTCAGAACATTTTTAATTGGCTAATCATATTTTTTACCATATTTCTAGTTGTAATTAAATTACACAATGTAAATGTTTATTAACATTCGACATATTATGTCATATAGCTACAATCTCTTTTCAACTGGTTTGCTTTTTGTATTATCATACGAATCAAGCAAAGATGTAAGCTAAATGCATGTTACTTTAAATGAAAAAAATATAGCTATTCATCGTACATAAACTAATTATCGTGTTAAATTATAAAATAAATACATCTTTTCTGTAAATATGATAAAGATGCTCGTAGGTGGTTTTTTTATATATTAAAATGGATAATTTACAAATTAAATTTCTTACCGAGACTTAAATTTAGTTAAAAGGTAAAAAAGTTCGCTGCTATATTTTTTCTTTATTCTAATGATTAAACTAATACAGATTATCAATTAGAATATGTCTGATTTTATTGTCTAAAGTTCTTGACTGTAGTTTGACACAAATTCAATTCTATCGCAATAAAAATTTATACAAACATATTTTATACATATATTTTCGTAATATCCGTTTAAAATGTCTTTACTCTCTAGTTGCATGACAAAATCCTTTTATATGTAATTTATTAACATGTACCATAACAACCTAAATGAAAATAATTTATTTCGTTAATATTGTCTTGAATAAAAAGAAACTTCCTATCGTGATACTATTAGACAGAGATTAAAAACAAAACCAAGATAAAATGATGTTTCAACTCAATATACATGTGGATCAAAAGTCGCTAGCTCGTTTAAATTCTGAATAACTTTCTACAATGAATCAATTATGTATGTATATATATATATATATATATATATATATATATTTCAGATTATTAAAGCGCAATCCTTAGAAATTAAATATAGAAAAATTCACGATTGAGCAACGTTTTCAAGTAATTGAATTTTACTAGAAACAGAAAACGCACGAACTGTCAAATGTATCGAGAAATTTTAAGCAATTTCGTTGTTGTTTGTTGAGCACCGTTTAACCGACTTTTTATTACTTTGTTGTGATTACTTCAATGAAAAGGCTACCAGTGTTGCCTGTGGTCCATTTTAAATATCTTACTACATATTAATAGATGATTCATGAATTGGTCTTTTTCGAATTACATGCCAAAAATATAACAAAACAATACTATAACTATTGCTATCACTATGGTGTGATCCTCGCTCTGCTGGAGTGACATAGGATTTGCTGTAAGCGACCATCTATCCTGCAGTCGAGGACACTCTAGAGGTGTGATAGCATTAAGATGGTGCTATTGTTCCTACAGCTTGTCCAGCAATTGAGCTCTTTCAACAAATGTTTCATCTCACATGACTTAATTACTCCAGATTTCTTGTTATAGAGTTATTTGAAAGACAGAACAGCATTCCCGAAGAAATTGCAGAAATAAGCAAATAAACATTACGACAAGTGAATTTATCCCTTAGAAAGAACGCTTTAATGTGGTAAACAAAATGGCGGTTATCTAAAGGTGTAATTTTTTCAAAATTAAGAATTTATTCCCAAGAAGTGTGTTTCCAGTTTATAAAAGACTAAATGTGAATAATCAAAATATAAAAATTATTTCATCTTCAGATAGTTTAGTGACTTTTAGACCAAGCAGTATTTAATTTAGTTTAGTTTAGGTTTTATTAACGTCGCACTAGAAGCAACACGAGGGCTAATGGCGACAGATCTCGTAATTTTGAACCACGGTCAAGTGACGAGGACGACACCTGAGCTGGCACCCTCCTCTCCTAACATCCACACCATGCCAACAGGAGGACTTTTGCCCCGAATAGATTTAACGTGCATCAGCCCCGGCTACACGGCGGGTCTTTGGCGGCCAAGGATCACGCAGTATTTAAAAATGGACATTCTTAAATTTTGTTAGTAATTATAATGGAAATTTTTTAATTGAATTCTAATTATTTAATGGGTCAGTTAGATTTATATTTAAAATAACCAAATGATACTGAAGATCAACAATTTAATGACATAAACTGATGTCTTTTTTTTCCTAACCATAATATATTTTAATAAAAAAAAAATCACGTATCTCGTTATGCAGTTTTACTTCACGTTTTAATCAAGTTCAAAGACAAAATCCTCATATTAAAAATCTAGATTACTTTGAATTTGAGAAGAATATGACCAAAGATTTAAAAATCTCATTTAAAATGAAAAAATAATTTTGTGAGTGACGTATTTTCCCGTTAAAATAACCTGCGAATTTCAAATTGAATAAAAACATTCATCCTTGATAAAACTCGCTTTTTTTTTATTTCAGAGAGAGTTGCACCTCATTTCCTTTATTTTTTTTTTTTATCTACATCCTTCCTGTTCCATATATAATTTGGCCATCAACTCAGTTTCGCGTTATACTTCACACGTTTTTGTAATATATGCATTTTTTAAGAAAATATTTATTATATCTGCATGGCTATATATTTTCTTCACACGCAATATGTAAAATCAGAATGCTTTAGCGTCCTTGAGTGGTAGTTGTATAACTTTTACTGTAGAAAAGTGAGATTCTGTTAAATTATTAAGGAATATATATACATGTGTGAGTGTGTGATAAATTCAATATATCCACTCCTCTAAAAGTAATTTATTTTCATTCTATTCTTTATAAGTTTAAAAATACTTTCACTTCTGCATCGCGTGGACCTTTGTTTCTTTCGAAATTCAGGTATTTTATCTATTAGTTTCCCGCCAGACCCAATAAATCGCTGAATTAGTAAAATTTCCTTTCGCTCTTTCCTAAATCGTAAAAGTTTTTGTCTTCCTTCTTACACTTTCATTTTTTGCTACCGACTCTCGCCGCGCAGGATACACATCTTTGCCTGCTGTGTTTCGTCATGGCTTAGCAGGGATATATACATCCAGCACATTACTGATAAGGTTCAATACAAAGTTGACAATGCTCTTTCGTCTAGCCCTTCTCGCTCCTCTTCCGAAGAAACCCATTAAACTTTTTTTGTGCTCATTCTGTATTTTATCATGTAAATATTTTTTTTTCCTTGTATGTGCATATTTTTTCTCTGGTATATTAAAGTTTTGTATTTTCTAGTCAAAAAAGTGTTGCCACCAATCGGTGGGTTTTCCGTGGGGCAAATGCCCGTGTTAGATTTTCAAGTGCCCAATAAAAGGCCTAATGACCCAACTCTATAGTTTTGGCTCTTGGACTTTGCGTAACTCAACAAAGTACGTAATTAAGTAACCCCACGTAAAATAACCCAAAATCATGGTTATTTGTTGAGAGGCGTTAGTATTACGTACAATATCTTTTCTTTAAGTTGCTCTAATATTGCTGAAAATATAAAGCAAATATGAAAGATCAAATAAACAGCTTTAAATAACACCGAACGTCTGCTAATTTATTTCAATGAAAACAACAAAGTACACTGACAAGATGTCTCATTACGTCGACGGGATCATATACATTATATTGCAAAAATGTATACACACAGATTAAATAGAGTGGCAATTACGAAATTCTATATGAATGTACTGTGAGGAAATTATTACCAATTCAGATCAAAATATCTCTCTCCTTATGTTGTAGTAGAGAACCATCTCATACTCCCTCTCCAATATCATCATGATAATATAAAAGTTCGGAATGAAATTTTTAAAAGGTTGTTTTTATAACCATTACTATAATTGATATGCATCCCCTCTCGGCTGTACTGGGTACTGTTTTGATAGTTTCCATTGACATCATCGGTGATTTCCAGTTGAGATGGTGGGTCAATTTGTTGCATCCACCGTAGTCGGTTCATCACTCGTTGTGATTTATGAGTGGGTGTTTTAGCATGACACACAAAGGCAAATTTTTACGTCGTGAGTATATGCAAAGTAATTCAAAGGCTGTACTACCATTTAGTGTTTAAGTTTTAGATCACCACTTACATGCCTCTTTTTACCTGTCTCTTTTTTTTCTGGGGGGAAGGACTCTTACTCCTGCGAATGAGGTCGGTTGACCTTGAGTGACGGATGATACGAACCCTCGATCTGTCGTCTTTTGAAATGCTGCTAACAACGAAGATAAAAGGGATTCCCGTTTGTGTGTTAATCATTAAGGCCTTTTAACTTCTGTTGTCATCGTTATTGAAGAGAGCCTCCTCAAATTTATTGGAGATCCGTCTTTCGTAATCTCAAGTTTTGAGCTAAACGTGAAAGCTTATTTACCACAAAAGTGTCGGCCGGCCTTTGCGAAGGCCGCTATAAACAAAACTGACTTGCGTGCAATTCTGTGTTTTTTAGGGGACCTCAAAGCAATTATTTCCAGGGTCATCAGAGTTTCTCTGTTGAACTAGTCATCATAAAATTTTATATTTTTGAGTTAAAGAAAGATAAAACAAAGTTTCAATAAAACATTTGATCCTGAGATTCGCTATTTTTTGAAACTATTCAACTAATTAATGATCAATTCTAAAA
>BMAW01064374.1:79557-105993 GCA_019974015.1 Nephila pilipes | reverse complement strand
GAATTAATTGAAAACAAATCACTACATCATCAAATTAACCTAAAAAGACCTTACGAGATCTTTGCAAATTTACAATATGATAAACAACAAAGTATATTTCGCCCTTAATTTGTATTTAAACTAATTTTTTAATTATACTTATATTCGATTATCATGGTTTGAAACTCTGAATATCTGCAGCAATATTGCTTTATCATTGTCTATTGTTTGTCACATCAAACGCCCATTCAATATAGTATAATGTCTCAAATTTAGATTCCTAAGCTCAAAATATTTGAAACTATTACCAAGTAATATATTTCTTACTAAAACGCCTAAGAAGAGTGTAAGCGTACAAATGTTTTTTACTAACCTTAAAATCCAGTAATTGTACCAAAGTACAGTCTCCCTAACTCACTATTTCTTATGTTTATATTATCATCTCACACTTAAAATACGTCTCCCAATATTAATGGGATTTATTTAATTCAGATTGTAACTTTGTCTGGTTCAAAATTTTAAAAGTTTTTTTTTTCTCACATTTTAAAGCGCTCGATTGAGCTGAAATTTTCTATACACATTTGTTTTGCATGACAATACGATAATTTAATTATAATTAATTAAAGTTAATTGATTAAAACTAATTATTTAAAGAATTATATTTTACACCAAGTCTCAAATCCATCGCTTAATAATTTATCTTTTGCTTTACATGTATCTTATTTAACTACATGTGTCTGGTATAGTATTCAATTTAATAATTTATCGTTTAATTTTTAATTTTAATTACATTTAGCTTAAATATATTCAATTTAATTACGTGATTTATCGTTAGCTTTAATTTTAATTACATTTAGCTTAATTGATTAACATAACACTTAATAAAGCTAAAACCTTTTTATACGTATTTATTTTAGATGATATATTTAATAAACGTCAAATAATAAAATAAATTATAAAAACTAGTTATTGAATAAATTTAATTTGACTCAACGTTCCCTTTCGCTCCAAAAAATTAAGGTATAAAAAATTATGTTACACAAAGTGTGAAGTTTGAAAGAAAATCCATGTTGAAAAAACTCGTTTTTTACAGGTGTTATTATTATGGTATTTCCAGGGGAATGCATTTATATAAAATTCATGCAATTTTTGAATAGGTTATTGAATGTGATATACTAAAATAAGGGCTTTTTTTTCTTTTTATAGAAAGAAAATATACTCATAACTTAACTATACTCATAACTAATTTGTCTATTTTATTCATTTTTGTTGGTAGTTACTCATTATACTATTTTTTTATATAAAAATAATTTTGCACCTGAGAAGATAAGGGGTGGAGTTCGAGAACATATTTGTTTGTATTTCTAACAATGATTTTAAAAGGAGGCATTAGTTAAATTACGAATTTTGAGATAATTTGTTTTCTGAGCATAAGATATTGATTTCCAATTTTATTTTAATTTTTTTATAAATGCCCTTCTTACTTTCATTAGCAAAAAATCAAGTCCCTTTCCATATTTCCCTAGGAAACTATGTCAGCTTAAAATAACACAAATATAATCTCAATTGAAGTTTATTAAAAATCAATCCATAAATATCGATAGAAACATTCTACAAAATATTAGCTTCTCAGATCATCTCTCATTTCAAGAAAATGAGGCTAATTAAGAACATTTATATTTGAGTCAATTACTTTTTTTCTATCGCTCCAATGTTGTATCTGTGATAACTAGGCACTGTGACAGTCACTGCTTCAGTCGAATCGTGAATTCAAACCCTAAGACCATTAAATACCCATCCTATAAGAAGGTTGGTGTACGTTAATTTTTTTCAAGCTCGATTTCTCTCGTTAGCATGATATGGAAGTTCGGAGAGATCCTACCAACTCAGGTGGCATTCTTATCACTTGATAGAGGCTCAAAAGTATGCGATTCGTCGCCAATAAACTTCGTGTTTTTTCTAAGCGCAGAGTTAATAAACAATCAGTCAATCTCCGTCCAATGTTTAAAAGACAGTCATCAAAAAATAGATCAAGAGAATAAAAAGAAAGATAATCACTTTCGCAGCTCTCATCGCGTCTGGACAAAATTAGCCCCATTGTTAACGCCTCAAATGGAATTAAAAGTATGGTGTAAATGGATTATTTGATTAATATACTTAACGTATTAAATTAACGTCTAAACACACACACATAATTTTTCAATCACAGAAATTGAGGTTTTCAGAAAATAGTGCATATAGCTTATATTCCAATATTCCTTCCTTCCCTAATTTTAGCTCCGGAGATATGCGAGGGAAAATATAAGGAGATCATTTGCAAGATTACTTTCAAACGAACTATTCATAATACTTTCACCGTTTCGTGACACCTCTGATTGGATGAATAGTTCAGATTTATACACTTGTATACAGCTCCTTGAAATCCACCATTATATTTGGTTCTAATTCAAAATTGGACATTTCTTGAACTAATAAAGTTAATTACAATAATATTTGCTGTTGTTGGTCTTATAACTTGAAACAATCAAATATATAAAAATATTAGTCTGTAATTGTTAGAATATAATGAAATAACAAAAACTCATTAACCACAATGCTGCTGAGGTGACTGCAGGGTAAAGCCGATTCCAAGACCAAGTTCCGTATGATAAAATTAAATTAAATTAAAAAAAAAACGAGCTGGAAACAGAAAGAGAAAAATAGCTGTTCAGCTTTCAAAGAAAGTTCTGGACTTCAGAATTTGTGATTCAGTGATTGTTTTGAAAGTTTAACTCTTCTACATACTTTTATATCACTACGAGCAATAAACCAATGATTAAAGAAAATGTTTTGCACAATGAAAAATATTTTTTCCAAGTCTTGTGATTGAATTCTAAAAGCTTAACGTTAGTCTGATGAAATCACTTTTTTTCCCGTCATTGTTTTCAGTAATTCAGATTTATTCATATATTTTTATATTTATATTTTCATAATTTAAAAAAAATATTTATTGTTTTATGCATAAAATTTTGAGGTGAGTATCAACTTTTTTTTTATCCTCAAATGTTTGAGATACTTATGTAACATAAGTTACCCATGTTTCAAACCCCCGTAACTCAGAAACGTACGAGCAAAATTTTACGAAATTTGAAATTTAGGTTAGATCTCAGATAAGAAATAAGGTATGTGAAAAAATCATATTGTATGATAGAAAATGTTTCTTAACTTAGTTAAATTACTTAATGGATTTTATTATAATTTTATTATTTTTAATCCATCAAAATTAATTTTAATTTTGTCCAGGTGCGACGAAAATTGCTAAAGTTATTAAGAAGAACTCGTTTTTTGACGGCTGTAATATGAATTATATGATTCTTAATTATCGATGACGTGAACTTTTAATGAAGAATTATTAAAAGACATTTTAAAAAAAATACCTTTTTTGTGACAATCAAAAGCTGAGTAATTATCTATGGTTGGTAATAAGTGATTTTGATGGAACTGATCAGTTTTAATCAACAACTTGAAGCTAAACTCTTAGTTTGAAAAATTATGTTTTACATTTAGTTATTTATGTTTATTACACTGTGCTTTACTAATATAATTTATATATTTACCACTGGACCAATGTTTTTAATTTCAGCCTCTGAAAGTACATCCTTATCAAACGATTTCAAAACACATTCAAATCTCTGTATCAACAGCAAATGCTTTGCTAAATAAAAATTCTAACACAATTATATTTTAAAATGTTCTGTAAACATAAGCTGGTAGGATTAAAATGTGTCTTTTTATTTTGTAAGTGCATATTTGAATACATTAGATTTTCATATGTTCAAATTGTTCAGAACCTACGTGACTTAAGAAAATGTAAGGAACGTGGAAAACGAAAAAATTTTCATTTAATAATTGAAGCCCTAGTGATGTTATTTAGAATCAGATTTATTGTATATAGTTCCTTCAAAAATGCTATTTTAATTTTTATAATGTCATATTTTATACAGAAATGTTTATTCTGCGGAATTTTAATGTCTAAGGGTTGACTTTAATATCAAAATGTTTAATTCAATTAAAAGAGAATTAATCTAAAATATACTACGCATCAAAGTAATAAATAATAAAAATGCATTTCCAACTTTGGACTGAGTGGCTAATTTATAAATTAGTTTAATGGTATTAATACTCCACAAATTAAGCTGCACAAATGGATATTTCTATTATTTGAAAGAGTAGAAAAGCTAACTATGTTATATGATAATGTGAGAAGTAGTTAAATAAAATATATATCGAAAGAAGATGGGAATTACTAAAATTCATAGTTTTGACACTAGATTTAAATTTTACCCTATAGCAAGATGAAAATCCTTTACGTTTAATGGTTTATATGATTATAAACTTTAACGTCATGAAAAAAAAATGATTAAGACCTAGATAATTTATATTTCTGTCTTGTATATTTCTAAAATAATAAACTTTGTAAATTGATGATGTTATTTGTTTTAATTATTTTATTTTACGTGTGGTAAGAATTTTTTCCATCCAAAGGGAATTTGAAAAATACATTTATTGAAAAGTAAGCTTAATATTAAATGGTTACTATTGAAGAATCTCCTGAAATTGCAAAAGTGATTAGCTAAATTTGTGATTAGCTTACTAATTATTCCAAAGTAAAATATTCAAATTTCTTATCTCTATTTATAAATATGAGCCGATTATTTTCAAATATGGCATTTTAATGATATAATGTTTAATTGTACCTCTTTTGATAACAAAGTTTTACAGTTTGTAATCTGATATATATTAGGTCAACCGGAAAAATCTATCCGCTTCGGAAATGAAAGGAAATAATACATTTTTCATATATTTAATAATATTTATTGTATAATACAATTTCCGTTATTACTAGGATTGGTCTATAAATATCCCAAATAGGTGACTCGTGAATTAAGTGAGCAAACTTTGTTTAATCGATATGTCATAAACACATCTATCCTAACTTGGAAAATAAGCGAATACCCCTTAGACAGAGATGATAACTGATGATGAAAAGTGGATAACTTACTGAACAGCATATAGCATACAGCAGCGTACAGCATACATACAGCATACAGGGATTCTGGGTAACCCGTCCCTTCAAACTCTAAACCGAGTTTGAGTCTGAATACGTGAATATTGTGTGTACGTTGGGACATCAAGGAACCAATAAGTTACAAGCATTTGAAATCTAATAAAATGTTCAATTCGGAGATATACTGTCAGCAAATGGATGATTTTAACAAAGCACTGAAAGGAAAGAGGCCGGCGATGTTCAATATAAAGTACATTATATTGCATCATGATAATGCCAAACTGTATGCCACTGGGACGATTCGTCAAAAATTACAGAGCTAGGCTGTGAATTTCTGTCACATTCACCATACTCATAGTATCCTCTAATTATCACTTGTTTATCTGCCAGCAAATTTTTTCAAAGGAAAAAAAAGAAATTCAGAACTGAATCATACATCTATCTAGCACTAATTTAGTTCTTCGCCTTTAAAGACAAGATATTTTTTCAAAATAGTATTTGCAAATTATCATCACTCTGGAAAGAGTTTATAAATTACTGGGGAAGATATATTGTACAATAAATATTATTAAACGCATAAAAATGTATTATTTTCATTCGCTTCACAAACGAAATGAATTTTCCTGGAAATGTTATATATATATATATATATATATATATATATATATGATTAGGGCTACAAACCAAATATCTATTTATAGAGAGCTTTTAGTAACATACGGTCAGGTAATTCAGTCTCTACTGCTCAAATGTTAATGTGTTGTTAACACTAGTTTAATACGGATACCGTTGAACATAGAATGTCAGACCTAAATCAGTTTACACATCTAACCTAGTCACTAGATAGGATTTGCGTAGGTATGTCAGCAGTGTAAGCGGTTTTGGAACTCAACATATTAGCATGTTTGCGAGATTGTGAACTACTAGAATAGCCAGTATATCCTAAGTGGAAACAATCATTAATTCCCGATATCTCATAAGATCTTCGCTTACAGAATGCTCTTGTAGTTTGTTAGGGAATTCATAGTTATCAGCAAATGCATCCTAAACTTTTATTCGAAGAAAATATAATTTTAAACTCAATCTGAGATTCAAATTCATTTTTAAAATTAAATAATGTCTTAGAACTTCTTACATATAAACTGATTCATTTCACATTCGGTGTGCACTCAGTTAAGTAATAAATAAGTGAAAATGCTTCAAATACGTATATAGAAATTCTGAAGAGATTTTGTAATATTTAAAATATTTATTCAGATTATTTATAGTCTGAAGAACTCTCAATCTTTATTATCTATTTTTTTTTCAATTATCGGGTCACTAATTAAGGCAATCATATCTCTGAAATTTGAACTATGAACAGTTTGTGACGTGTTTCCTTCATTATTAAATTCTATTTTTAAATCTTATTTATCTATTATTATTTAAATCATTATTATCTGTCATTAATTAAACCATTATTATTTATCATAATTTAATTTTATCTGCATTCTTTCAATCAAATTAAATGGTCAATAATTACAAAAATCCAATTGAAGATACGCAAGAGCAGGATAAATCTATTAACTATCAAAGAATACGTAAGGTCACTATACCTAATCCCTCTTAACTCGATCAATCCTAATTTGTAATTTACTAATAAAGTCTTAGCTTATTAAGGGGGTCTCGGGGTGTTTAACTTCAAATTTTTCGATTTTTTTTGAAAAAAATATACGTTGTTCTTCATTTCAAGCTGAACATTTTGATACCACCCATTTGACGATACTAAAAAAACTTTAAAAGTTATTTGAAAAATTCCAAAGGATGTTTTGGTAAGATCAGTGTTTAAATGGACAGATGCCACACCCACAAAATTTTAGTTTCTGTTTACATTTCTTTATTTTACTTCTAAGTCAGCCTCATTAAAATATCTTAATCGCTGAGACTTAGAAGGAAGCCTGCAACTCAGCACAATGTTTACACTTGCTTTATTTCATTTTGCTAATTTTCGCACGTTGTTTGAACACAATTTTGTGTTTTAATATAAGCATATTCTTTACTCATACTTAATTTGAGAAATGGATAATATTTCTTCGAAAGGGCCATCTGGAAAGCGTCCAAAGAAAAGGAAATTATATGGGAACCACTTTATTCAAAAAGGTAAAAATAATTTACCATTTGAGAAAGTCTTACCAACGATTGATGTAAACACAAAATCTGCTTCCAGCAGGAAATTGGCTAGTGTTTAGTCTTCTTTAGAATATAATTTTTCTTCAATAAGTGAAAATTTTAAAGGATATAGAATACTCGATTACATGTTGGTTTTAAATTCCATTCTGTCCGTGTCAAGTTGCACTAAGTGCCATGGACCAATGAAAATAATTGAGAAATCAAGGCGGGGGTTGTCTTCTTGTTTTCAGATCGATTGAAAAAACTGTAATAAAACAAAATGCTCCAGAAATAAATAGAAAATTTGTTTTGGCAATGAGATGTATTGGCAGAGGCTTAGAAGACTTAAAAACATTCTGCACTATGATGAATCTCCCTGATCCTGTCGAGCAAAAAGTTTATGATACTATAAACAACAAACTCTTGCATGTTACGAAAGAAGTAGCAGAAGTAAGTGTGAAGAGAGCAGCGGAGGAAGAAAAGTCTTCATCTCCTGATAACATCCTAACAATCAGCGGTGATGGAACTTGGAAGACGAGAGGACACTCGTCATTAATTGGAGTGTCATCTGCGATAGGTGCAGAAACGGGTAAAGTTTTAGATAGGAAAAAACTATTGTCTTTTTGTAAAGGATATGATCTTTACAAAGGCGTGAAATTTGGTCTGAAGTACAAGAAATGGCAGAGAGACCACAGGATTTCATGCAGAAAAAACTATTCTGACTCTGCGGGTAAGATGGAGGTAGTTGGAATGTTGAGAATTTCAAATCGTTTCGAAAAGCTTCACGATTTCAAATATTCCAAATATATAGGAGACGATGATGCTAAAACTTTCAGTGCTCTTTCTGAAAGCAAACCGTATGAGAATGACCATCTAATTCAGAAGATTGAATGTGTTAGTAACGTGCTGCAGCGGATGGACACAAGACTTAGGAAGCTGAAATCAATACATGGAAAAAAGAAGTTGTCTGACGGTAAAACTATTGGCGGTAAAGGTAGGCTGACTGACAGTTTGATTGATAAACTTACCCATTATTATGAGAATGCTATTCAAAGCAACTCGACAAGTGTGAAAGACGTGAGGAAAGCTATTTCAGCAGTTTGGGATCACTCATGTAGCACAAATGATGAACCCATGCATTGTCCAACAGATACTCGTACATGGTGTAGAAATAACGCTGCAATTAATAACAATACTCAGGCAAACTACGAGTACAACCATAAAAATTTCATTGCTAAAGCAGTACGCGATGTTATAAAGCCAGTGTTTGCAGATTTATCTCATCCAACACTATTGAGAAAATGCTTAGGTGGCAAGACGCAGAACCCAAATGAATGTCTGAATTCATTAATATGGAAATTTTGCCCGAAGACAATTGGTTCTGGTCTCCAAGTTTCAGAGATTGCAACAAATCTGGCCACCAGCATTTTCAGTGATGGTAGCCAAATATTTATTTCTGTTATAGAAAAGTTTGGCTTAAAAATGGATAAGAATATTTGCTTATCACTGGCTGAAAGTGACAAACGAAGAATCAAGACTTCAAAAAAACGGAGTTTGGTATCATCTTTTGAGGTACGCAAAGCAAACCGAATGCACAAAACTAAAGAAAAAGAGTTGTTAGAGTAAAACGAAGGCACAGTTTATGATCCAGGAGCATTTTAATATGTAAGTTTCAGAATTTAATTTTATAATTGAATTTTATAACTTTAAATGCATTTTTCTCAGTTTGAGTTTTTTTCACTTACGCGCAGGATATTTCAAAACGTATAATACTTAAGCACTGAAAAGTTTATATATATAATAATTATAATAAACTCTTTCAATTTAGCCTACATTTAATTTCATATATTTATTAATTATTTAAAAAAAAAGTTGAAAAATATTTAATTTTTTTAAAAATGTTTAACATTTTGAAATATTTAATTTTTTTAAAAATACTTTTTAAAGATTTATTTAATTTTGAATGGGCTGACATTTAAGAGGGTATATTTGACTTAGTAAATCAACGTTTTGCAAGGACTTAGAACTAGTTGTGCTGAAAATATCTTGAGCGTAGTGAAACTTACTCAAAATTTCTGAAAGAACTTTTGATTTTTTTTGTGGCCTCATAACATAAAAAAGTAATAATATATTTTAAGTATTTTACATATATTTGAAACCTCACACATTTGTAAAGCATGTGTAGAAATATCAAATTATTTAATTTAAATTTAAATTCGTTATATTTAGTTGAAAACTGTATACATTTTCAGCTGTTGAAAAAAATTTAACAATCCTGAAACCCCTTAAATCACTTGTTCTGTTTGAAATATTTCAAGATCACAGTCGATTCGCGTTTTAGTATTTTAACTCGGTATTACTACAGTCAAAAAGATTAATTACGATGTTCTCTCTAATTTATAAATGTTTATCCACCTTCACTTATCTCCTTTCTCTTTACTTTCGCTTATGTATCGCTTATATTTCGCTTATGTATCACCATCTCTAATTCAATTCACTAAGCTTCTTATCTTTATTTAATTTAACTAATAACAGTTCGTTTTGGTTGGCAAGGAATAGCAATTTTATGCCATTCAAATTACCATAAAGATCCTAAGGTTAGTGAAGAGAAATTCCCGTATAGGCCAGCATCACAAGCTTATGAGCTCATTACTACATCTGTAACCCAATTTTTTACGTTCACACCCTCTCAATAAGAGGACTTTGACCTAATATACATACATTTGACTAAACATACTCATTTCCTTGTGCAAGACGATCTTTGTCCGAATCCTTTTCCAGCCAAATAGGCTAATGGAGCTACAAAAGTGTTTCAAAATATTCCTTTAATTCATTAATTTACTTAATGCTTCGGGCTACTAACTTCTTCGCTTATTAAGGACCCTCTTAAGATAGACAACACGTAATATATTTGTGAACCATAGTCAACCTACGTGGTCGTAGCAGAAGATGTTGACATATTTTGAATAATTTGAGTCATCGACAAATTTAACATGGCTGAACTGTATTATATCGTATTGCTATTTTCTTTGTCGGTTATTATGAAGCCTAAGTGAGAAACTCACCTATTTCGAGTTCAATATTCTTCATATACAATTTTGAAGTCATGTTGGAAGTGGCAATTCTGTAAAAAAATTCTAAAAAATTATTAAAAAAAGGCTCTAAAATCTTCCTGACTTATGATGCAGTGAAGAGATATCGTTCAAATAAAGTCCCTCTGTACAAGCGGTAATTTTTTTGTCTAACCCTAAATTCAGTCCACACGAGTATAGGCCCGCGGGCATTGACCATTTAAGCTTACTGGAATCTCAGCCAAGAGGTGCGAGTTGTGACTCTCTGTGGGGGACTTTATACATTTGGCTGGTTTTTATTTGTTTCTTATAAAGGCTGCGCACATCAATCTAAAAGAGACTTTTTCAGTCTTTTTTCTTTAAAGCGCGCTTTTCCCCGTGTAATAAATTCTTCGATCATCTACGACAGCACCCCTTCGCTGTATCATATCTCAGGTAGGAGCAAATCTCTAATTATTGAATGTCACCACTACTAAATACATAAAATACGATATCTTAATGCCCCGCGTTTAATTTAAATGATATGTAGATTTAATTTGACTCTTTCTTTAATCATATGAGATATTCTGGCTACTCTCTTTAATAACCACTATACTATTAGATTTATAAAATGATTATTTTCGTAATCAATAAATAGGGAGTCGGATCACTAACGATTCTGACTTCCCGATTTTATTTTTTTTTTTCAGTTATACGAAGAAGTAAATATCTCAATTGGAATCTCGTCATTCCCCATTTAACATGTATGAGACCACTTTTATGCATCCAGAAAATACTCGATTGAATTATAAAAATATCTTATTCTAAGAATATTCTGAACTTTTTTTTTGAAAAAAAAGTAATATTTCATTTCTTTCAAGTAGTAATGTAATTAAAATGAACATTATACACCTAATTTGTTGTAAATTCATTCGAAAGGCTTAAAAGTCATCAATTTCATACAACTCTCTGTGAAATACATGAATATATAGTATTCTTAAATACTTTTAATACTTTGAAAAGATCTTTTTTGTGAATCATTTCTTTAAAATTTCAAAAAGGAAAAGATTTACTGTAGTAAATTTTTAAATAAACTGTGTAAATAATATATTTATATCATCAGAACAAAATAAATGGACTGTTTCCATCATAAATTCTTAACAATTAATGAAACAAACATTCTAAATTTAAGCTGTTATGATAGTGCCACATGTTTCAATGCAAATTAGTCCTTATATAATTTCTTTTATCAAATTTAAGGTATATAAATCAATTTTCATAAAAATTTAATTTATGAATAAAGCGTATGGAAAGTTTGCTAAAAATATTTATTCAAACAAAACATAAATTCAGAACTAAAGACACAATATAAAACCTTTCTCGGATTAACAACATCTCTCCCATTATAACTTGAGAAATATTTCCTTTTTATTTTTGAAAATGAATAGTACTTTTGTTGGCTACATCTGTTCTTTGAAAAACTATACAAAGAACAATTTATATTTCTACTTTTCTTTTAGTTAAACGAATACGAATAATCTGTGTTTCTTCTGTAGAACAGAGATTAAGGTTTCAAGCTTTGGGCCGACAATGTTCTATTCGAATCTTATTTCTACCGAAAACGTCGATTCTAATAATAACTATTAGTGGTACTAAGCATTGAATCAAAATTGAGCATCTAGATCTTCATAAAACTTTATGAGAACTGTAGTGAGTAAAGAGCCAGCTATGATATAGTTCTTGTCTTCCGATTGCGAAGTCCATTGCATACAGATAAGCGATTTTTTTTAATAATATAATAAAATAAGTTAAAATAAGTTATCTCTTTATTTAAAATAATGATATAAAAATTGTAATTTAGAAGACTAATATGTTTTTCTCTGAAAAGAGTATAATACGTTATTTGCAAGATCTTAAAATATTTTGTGTCTTTCTATTATATATAAGTTATATAGAGTTATAATGAATACATTTCTAAAAGCATATTTCCAAAAATCATATTCTCTGCAAATAAGATCATATCTAAAGCACAACACCCGTAGGAAGTAAAATTTTGTGAATAAACTATAGGTTCAAATATGTACATCTATTTCTTCCTTTGTCAGGAAAACATTTAAGAATAAACCTACCTAGAAATGTACTCAATTTTGAAGAAAAACTAAAAATATCACTAAGGAATAAAAAGTAGAAAAAAATGAATGAGCTTCAAAAACAGGATCATTACTTTTGTTTATCTGCATAAAGTATATTTATAGAATTATTTATAATTTAAAATTAAAATAGTTATTTCTGAAATTAATTTTCTCCTCGATAACATTTTACTGACTTTAACAATTCATAACTCCACATTTAATATTTAAAAAACTGGTGCAAAATTTATTTTTGGGAACTTGATTAATCGTATATCATGGGGCATCATATATTATGGGGATTTTATTTATTGCTTTGGAGCATAATATTTACATTAAATTCCATAAGAATACTTTTCTTGGAGAATTATTTCGTATCAAAATAACTCTAAAGTGCAGTCTTTAATTAATGGGCGAGAAATTGAAATTTATCAGAAGTAAATCACCAAAAAAGAGTAAAAAGTTAAACATTTCTGCATAAATAAATTAAAATGAGAATTAATCTTAATGATAGAAAGCTCCACGTAACTAAATTGTAAACAAACTTTGAGAAGAAAATCCATCAAATTTATTTATTGATAAATTATGCTTTTAGCACATTTTTCAGTAATTTATCTTTCAAATGATGTTAAAAAAAACTAGAAATAAAAGCAAATGTACAACCGTGAAAATAAGTGATCGTTTTGGTTTAAATAAGCTAAGAGAATCAGTGCTATATTACCTATTTCTTAAATCAGGTATTTCAGAGAACTTTGTATCACTACACTTTTAAAAAGGATGTGTTTAATTATATGTGGCTGTGGTGTCATTCTTTATGATACATTTCTTTATAAAGGTGTAGGTATGAATTTAATTTTATCACTTTTCCACCACAGTTGCATACAAAACTATTGATGATGATCTGATGTATATATATATATATGTGTGTGTGCGTGTGCGTGTGTGCGATCATTTTTCTGAAAAACATTATGGCATATTAATAGAAAAGACTTGTATAAAAGCAAACTTTAAAAATAATTAGAAATTGCTTTACACTCTCCTTTTTATGGAAACACTATTTGAAATCAATTACTTAATATAATATTCTTACTTTCATCAACCAAATGTGTCCTCAAAAAATAGAAAGTTAAAATAACTTAGGAAATATATAGATAGCCTCAATAAGTATTTATGTATTGCCAGAAGAGTTAAAAATATTCCATATTTTAGAACAGAGCAATTTTCATTCTTAAGACCATCTAGATTATTAATTGTAATTACATTTATATTTGTCACTGTAATTAACAACAATATAAACCACATTCTAATGCAAGATTCATTGTTCTAAGAAATAATTCTCTATTTTTCAAAAATCCCCCAAAATCAATTATATAAACAATTAACTAACGAAAGGAGTTAATTCATTTGTTTATTAAGAAAAGATGCATATCATATTAAAATAAATTTAAAGAGGAGTGATAGTAAAATCAAATGTTCATTTCTTGCACTTATAATACGTTTACTTATTCTGTTATTTGATTTAAATGTTTTTAAATTGAAATGAATGTAGTTAATACAGTTTGCAAGTAAAGGAAAGACGCACCGTTTTAAAGTTAAATGACGAACAAGTAGTATCAAAATCTAATACTCCTTACATGCACTAATAATACATTTACATGCATTTTCTTTGAGATGAATACATGTATTTATTTTTCTGAATTGCTTTCATACACATTTTATAACAATATAATCTATCATGCTGAAAATCAGAAGTTATTGAATTGAGTGAGTGAGTGAGTGAGTGAATGTAAAATTTATTGGCGCAAGAGCCAGATATGGCTATGCTGCGCCAAACAAGATTAAACTGTGGTCTATACGTGAAGTTGAAAAAAAGGTAAGAGGTGGTTGACAAGAAGGAGGGTCGAAAATGGAGAAGGATCGCTAAGTTATTGAATTGAATACAAATAATGAAGGCTTTTCTAAAATGGAATCAAAAAACAAGAATAGTTGGTAAATTGAGAAAAAATATGAGCAAATATTCGAAAATTTGTTCGAAATAACTTGAATAAACATGTGCTGAAGGTAAAACTTTGTTTTTAAGCAAAATATTTCAGTCGAAATTTACGTACGAAAAATGCCTACTAGCATCCGAATGCAGATAAACCTGATCACTCGGAATGTGCAATTAAGAAATTTTCGTTTTCGTATTTTATGTGCGAAAGAACGTTCTTAATAGTTAAACAAAACAAATGATGGCACAAAGATGACAACTGTGCATATTTGAGAAAGGAAGAATTGTTGGAATACTCGAATCTAGATAATCACAAACTGAAATATCTTGAATTCAGAATGTACAACCTCAAGATTGTGACAGAGGTTTCAAAGCACAAAAAATGTTAACTGGTAACCAAATCGAGGTTGACCAGAAGTGTTTGTCAGACTGATATCTGGCAATAACTTCGTGACGTCAGAAGGATAGTTGTTCCTGAGAATTGGGCTTAGAGATCACAGTTTCCACAGGAATATGAATTTCCAGCCAAATTGCTTAGGGAAGACTCAATCACGTTAGTCTCACACCAGACAATTAGAAGCTTGCATTCCTCTCAAAACTACGCTTAAATGCGCTCGTTTAAATTGGAGTTTGGTGCATCAGTATTCGAGTTCAGAATAGGGGATCAATGTGATGTATAATGGCAAATTTCCCTTTAATTTGAGCACTAATATTCATCGACTAACGATATGGTGAGAACATGAACCAGTTTTCATTCGAAAAAGATCAAGGAAAAACTTGGTTTTCCTTCAAGAAGGGCCATGTTGGCATCAGAAATCCTGCTGAATGGCCGAACAGACCTGCATATCATTCAGACGGTGCCTGTGACTGCTGAAAGATGCAGAGATGAAGTTCATGATTCTTATATTTGCCTGTTTCGAGGCTTTGTTGGTCATGACTTCATATTTATAGATGATTGAGCGCCTTGTCACCATGCGAGTCTGATCGACAACTTCCTTGAAATAAAAATATTCAACATATACCATAGTCTTCTCACACACTAGAAATGATTCCTATCGAATATTAATGGGATATAGTCTGAAGATAGCTTGCAGCCCTTTACGAAGCCATCGCACTCCATTTAAGAACGGAAAAGAGCTCATCGTGAACTTTGGAACTCTTTGATCCCCAATTCATCCACAATGACTCAGAAAATATGGAAAATCGTTATGCATTGTGCCTGGCACTCAGATATAACCACACATTTTATATAACTTCGGCATTGTCTTTTTATTTGATTTGTTTTTCACTAAAATATAAATTCCTTTTTTGACCAACTTTCTTACGACTCAGAAAATATGCAACTTTCTTTTCTTATTTTTTTTGGATCATAAAAATTATTATTATTGTTCTTTCACACTTTTCCCCCTTATTTTATGATAGTTTTACCATCAGATATCATACATCCCTCAATTCTAAATTAGCTTATTTTCCTTATTATTCACATAGTTACTAATTATGTTTAACTTTTAGAAGCTTATGTATTTATAGATACTTTTTAAGCTACTTTATAAACACATTTCTATTTTTAAAAAAGCAGCATTTAAAACATAACATAAAAACAACATATTTCAGTTCAGATCATCGCATTGCAAATCAGGTTAACTAGTTTTCCGGTAAATTGCGAATTTTAGCCTCAGACTGTCATCGGTTATTCTGCTTTATTTTTACCGGTAATTCAATAAATTATGAACAAAACTAAATACACTTTTTCATCGGGAGTAATCAATTTAAAAAGGTGTTGATATATTGTGTAAAAGAACGACGAATTGTTTATTCAGATACTTTGTAGCATCTTTTCGGTACTGATCTTTATACTTCGGAAGGCGAGAGGATTACAGAATTTTTAATAAAACTAATAAAACTGCAATAAAAAGTACAATCGCACGATTTATAGAATGCATATATGAAAGGTAATAAAACGATACACATATTGCAGTAAGCCGAGTTGAAACGGAAATAACAAATGTTGCAGATTCCAAAAATTCATAATGTACAATTCTTCCAACATGTTCTGTTACGTTATCTATGAAAAAGAAATTAAGTTTATGGATCAAAATGAAAGCAGAAATGCAACATGATAATCCACCTCTCACCTAAAAATTTAAAAATTTTATATATTAATAAGAAAGCCTGAGTATTTTCTAAGGAAAGTATACTTATAAGAGATAAATATGTTAAAATTGAGTAAGATACTTTAATAATTATTAAAGCAACGAAAATGGAATCTTAAAAAATATTTTGCTACAGCGGGATTATTTTCTACAGAAATTAGAGCACAATAAGGAGTCAAAATGTTTATCAGCCATGCCTTTTAAACGCTCATTTCTTAAAACATGTTGACAAACTGATCGCGTATCAAATTATATATTTTATGAAAAGTTTCAATGGGAAAAATTATTCATAAATATCATTTATAATTTATTATAGTATTGCTGAATTGTTTTCATATTATTTATGTTCAGAATATAATTTATTTTCATATACTTTTCTCACAATAAACAAGAATCAAATAAAATTGTATTGTTAATATAAAATTTTATTTTTGCCGGTAATTAACAGATATACTGATTTATTTGAAAATTTTGCCAAATTACGAGTAATAAAAAATGACGCTAAATTTACTATCACTAGTTTAGACACTAAGTCAACAAAATCGTATTTTTTTTAAAAATAAATAAAATAACAATGTAACGCAATTTAGTTTCTTTATTTTAAAATAAAGTGACTCTCTCTACAGAAAATTAATACCTTTAAAAACGTGTCAGTTTCCCAGGAGAAGAATTTATGATTCAATTAAAAAAGTATTTTGCAAGAAAGAATAAAAGAGGAAGTTAAAATTTTCCTTGCATAATGACCTTTTCTTGTTGCTCCATTTACAAAAGTTTAATTCGAGAAGTGACTCGTCTTTAAATCTTAGAAAGTATTTTAAGTTATTCTTCCTTTTGAATAAAATATTTGTGTAATAATTTATTTTAATGACTATTATTCTCAGTGTATGGAAATAATTAGAATTTGAAAAATTTGAATTCATTTCTAAATACTCTTATTTGTAGACTTTTTTAAATTTCTAAAAGAATTTTATTTGAGGTTGAATTATTATTTTGTACCTATTCAAAAGAATTTTGAATATATTTACTGAACAGACAATTGAGAAACGGAATATAAAAGAATTTCAAAAACAATGATTAGAATTTTACAGTGATAATTTTTTTAAGACACCATCATTTCAGCTTCAAACATTTATTATATTTCTGAAGATAAATGATAGAACTATTAATAGTAAATGAATAAATTGTTAACCCAATAAAATATTTTTAGATGATCGCAAATAGCCTAGCATTGTAGTATTTTAATTAGTCATCAATTATGTGAGTTGCAGAAAATCTACTCTAAATGTCAAAATTTCAGTTTTTCGTTCATTTCAGATTTTATTTCACATATGTTTCAGAAATCATTAATAATTTCAATCAAGCTTGAAATAAAGTTAACTGTAAATATAAAAAAAAAATAACTTAGGTATTTAAAATATTAAGTAAAAACATCTAAAAGGTTTTTCTCATTTCTAAGTTACTCAAACTGTTAATTACAGCTCAAATTATCGTACAACTCTACAGCAGATATTTCTGTAAGCTTTAACAACTAGAATTCAATTTACTCTCCTCTGACCCAAGGCTAACTTTGAATCATAAATTTTAAAATTATTTGTATTACATGGTCCTAAATACATAAGAAAATACTGAAAAAATATTAAAAAAATTATTTTAATTTTTATTTTGAAGAAATTCAGTGTCTCCTGGAGGAGAGACATCGGGACAAAGTGGCATCACAATGTTAATTCAAAAATTTTAATTAATCTAATTTCACGAGTAATTCTTGCGCAGTGTAAGATCTTAATCACAAAATATTCAACATAAATGGATGATGCTTTGATATTTAACATTATGGTATGGAATATGTATATACATACTCACATAATTGTAAGTTTACAGGTAACTATTTATTCTCACATATCTAGAATAATGTAAAACTTTTTTCATATATATCTTAAGGAATATAAGCTACATTAAATCCAAGATGAAGCTTTAAAAACAAGATAAAATGTCAATTATTCCATATTTTTTTATAATTCATGAAATAATTCAAAGCATTGTCAATCTTTTTGCATGCAAAGAAAATCTTTACAGATTGTGCACCTCATTCTTGCTGAGTTTGATTTACAGCCAGATATTCTACATCAGTTTTTTGATGCTGGTTGAGAAATTTCTGGAAGATACAAATTTTCTTTCTTGCTCAAATGGTCTGATGGCAAAGGAACTTTAGCATTCATTTTCCATTTTTGAGGTGTAGGTAGCTCACTCGGTTCATATTCCGATGTATCGCCTTCTTTGGAGCCATGAAAGAGGTATTCTTGTATTTTTATTCTGAATGCAAGATAATCAAGATGATCAGATTTTGGAGCACTTGACATTGCCTTATGTCGTCGATATTCAATCCAACTTGCTGCTATTACAAAATCTATAAATTGCATTATAACTCTAATGGTCCAGTTTTTTGTCCGAGAGTAAATTTTGTAATAGCCTATAACGTGATCTAGGAAATCGATTCCACCCATGTACAAATTATATTTTTTTACTATAGAAGGAAGATTGATTAAAAAAAGTGGTTCTTAAATTTTTTGGGTTACCTTTTGCATGTATGTAAGAGATGTTTTCCAAGGGCAGATGAAGTAAATATATTCGATTTGTTGTCAAACTATTTTACGACAGAGACTTGGCTATCATTTCTGACTTTTTCGTCAACTGATCCTCGACCTAGCCTTTACATTTCAGTGTCCGTTTTGAAATTAACATTGGGAGGCATATTATTATTTTTCAATGTTCCTGTTCCTGGCAATGATTTTTACTATGAAGGAATAAAGGAATTGATGTGAAGTATCTGTAAGTATAAAATTACAGCCGGGGGGGGGTAAGTTCTCCGAAAGTCTTAAAATTACTTTGCCTCCAATATCTAATTCCTTTAAATCATTGTCAGCCCAATCGTTAAGTATTTTATCCCCTTATCCTTTATATATGAAAAAATCTAAAGAAAGACCATCAGGCTCAGTAGCTACAAAAACTTTCAAGCCACATTGATTGGTTTCCCTTTAATGAATTGCCTTGCAGATGCATGACCGAAAAAAGAAACAATTTGTTCAAATATTGATATATTAGATGATTTTTCGTTCAGTAGGCAGCCTGTTAGAACTGTTTTTAGAAGCGGTCTTACTTTTCAAAATTTATCTTTCGTTTTTTACTTCGTCTTCTACTTATAAATCATATCTCGGTTTTAAATTATTTCTTATTAAGAAGTAGTAATTTCGAGACATGTTGTCTGTGATTATGGAAACTTTTTTTTGCCCAGTACATTCGAATTCTCAGAAATTTTGACATAACTTTTGGGATAATAAAGAACTATTTCATTTCAGTTTCTGACAGATCCAGGTAATTTCTTGCACCCCTTAAATACCTAGAGTTGGTGAATTCATTCAATAATTTGATTATATCATTTGGTACATACGTGTGAGAGTAATCCTCCGGAGACAGAATAGATATATACCTATTATTTTCTATGTAAGAGGGTGCAGGAGGAAGTGGATTAAACTCTTCTGAAAGTAGGCTCTTCCAGTAAGATCTTCTCGGGTGTCCAGGGATATTCGTGTCAAAATATTTGGAACATCAATTGGTAAAGGTATGGATGAATCAGAAATTGGTAGCTTACATATTCTTTTCATTTTAAATCTTTTAGAAGTAATAAAATAGTTGAAGGACAAGAATTTTTTTCTTCTTAAACACAGTCTACTATGCAAATTTCAGGAACTATTGATACTTCTTCAATTGTATCTTCTTCAGATTAAGAATCATATTGTAAATCTAGAGGAGCAAATGAAGAATCCTTAACATCAACCTCGTTTTCATCATTATCAGAACCTAAAATATCAATTTCTGATTCATCAGCATTCCAGATCTCTTCACACCCGTTTCGGAAACCTGGAGAATCTAAGAAAAATTAATATATATATATATAAGTCTAAAGAAAAGAAATTTTTAAGAGAGTATATTATTTTAAAAACTAACAAATGTATGAAAACAATAATAATGATAATAATAAGGTGGTTTCATCAATTTTTATTATTTACTCTTAGTCAGAACAAAAGTTATTTTTTATCTTTATCTGAGTCCAAAATATCACAATATTACCATTTTCAATTTAACAATAAATAAGAAAATTAATTCTACATGTAAATATATAGAAATGTAAATCTAATTATTAATTACAACCTGTGCTAAGCTCAAATATATGCGCTAATTATAGTTTCAAATCAAGCGATTTTGAAAGCCATTGACCCAATGTCGCCTACAGGCGACATCGAAATAATAGCGTTCTAAACCAGAAGTGGGAAGATTTGACTGTTAAATTAATAATACCATATAAAAACTTCACCTTTGAGGAACTCAGTAGTATATTTAATAATTTTCTACGATACAAATAATAAAAAATATAAACACTTATCGATGCGCTAGCATGCATTTTTCTTTCTTTCGGAAATGCCATTTTCATTTGACCATAAACAAGCTATGAATAAAATTCTGTCTCTATAAAGATTTTTTTTAGTACTGCCACTTATTAACAAGAAAATAGCTATATCTTGGTATCAATAATGCCTTTTATTTAAATTGGTGACTGTTCTTAAAAGTTCTGTTTAGAGTCTCCTACTGGCGACGCGGGGACTGAGCAGGTTAACCCGTAACTTCAGAAGAGAGATAAATTGATTCCGCGTTGTTCATTGGTTCTGATTATCAAGTGGTTTTTGACCTTAAATACAATTATCTCCTCAGTACCTGCAATAGTAGATCAGTTTCATCAGTAACTTAGCAGAAGCCCAAGTTTGAACACGTGGGTATAACCAAGTACTTCTTTTTCAAAGTTTTAGTTGCTATTCATAATCGCATTGAATCAACGTCTTTGAAACTGTGATTGAAATATATATAATGCACCGGTTAATTTTAAAGTAGCTCGCATTACATTCTGATTCTTTTGTCTAGAATAACATATTGTTTCTTAAAAATAAATAGATAATACTCAACTAGAACCTTCCAGGAAAAAAAATTGGCCCCGTGTTCCAGATTTTGATAAAACTGTAATGTAATGATTTGAAGAATGCGAAGTGCCGGAAGATGATTCTGATATCAACTATGCAGAAGCGATCATGAAGAAGAAAGTGAAACAAATTCGGGCATAGATTCAGAAGATGAAGACGACCTGTTTAATATGGAACATTATTTCTATAGGAAAAGAAAAAAAATAGGTGCAAGTAGTCAAAGAAGCCGTTAGTGAGTTCACATTCCCGGACACCTCAGTGCAATATTGAGTTGAAGCTGCCCGAAACTACTAGCAGTACTAGTAGTACTGTGTGACTAGCAGGTGGCCATTGGCTATATTTTTCGCTTTCTAGATATAAGTGCAGTTAATTAATTTATTATTTACCAGGCCACACGAGACAATAGGAAAGATTAATGACTAGATTTTATAAAGAACCTCATAAAGCAGCACGCCAGTGAAGAATTAGAAAGAATGTTAAAAAATTCCCGTCTTGTGAAATTTTCAATTACGAATATACTTGGTGAAGAAGAGGAAAAAGTACAAATAGTACACGCAGTTAATAGTGGAAAATTACATTCAAGAAATTGTTGCACCATTTGTCCAGAAAAGTTGAAAAGGAAAACATTTACTCAATGCTATTCATGTAAAAACCCAGTATAATAGTACCCTATGAATGTTCCGATGCCGTATGCCCCAGTTACTTTTGAATGATGTAAAAAGCAAAAAGAATAAAGAAATATTCTTAAGGTAATATTTTAAAATAAAAAAAAATCTTCATTTTTTGCTTGTTTAATTCTAACAGTTATTAATAATTGTGTCATGCCATAATATCTAATTGAAGTAAGTACTCATTAAAGGTTGCTTTGGTATTTCTAATAGCATCCAGCATTTAATATAACATTTAACATTTTTAATAATGATATTTTACATATTTTTAGTAATTACACGATTTCCAAAATATATTGATATCCTGTCTCTCTGAAATCTCACAAGTCGATAAAAAATTATACCTTTCTGCATTCGTTTTTACAGATTTTCATTTCAATAATTACTTTAGCTTGTTTCGTCCATAGGGATACTATAAGAGAGAATGTCAGTATTTCTAACTTTAATTCTAAAATTTTTATCAAACACCTTAGACAAAATGTGTTTTTATCTTTGTAAAATAATAAATAAAATACATTCTTTTATAAAAGAAATTTTTAATATTTTCAAACATTTCTATGGAAATTATTAGAATTATTTTAAAGATATTATAGACATTGTGTGTGATAAAATTTAATCAGATAAAACGTTACCTTTCAGCAACAGTTTATATAATGAAAAGAAGATGTTTAAAAATATTTCTGAAGTTTTAGTTTATTAGTAAAATAATTAAATAATTAACTAACATTTCTTTGACAACAAACATCTGTACAGTTATCCGGTTAAATGTATTAAATAATTTTAAAGACATAAAATTATTTAAAAAAATTATCGGTTCAAATCTGACAAACAAAATTATATTTAAATGTAAAATTAATCATTTTATTATTTATACTTAGCATCTATGATCAGAGCCTTATCGATGAAAAGAGAGCCCATTAATATGATGTGACTATTATGAAAAGAGAATACTGTTATTTTTTCAAAAAAAAATTTTTTTTTTAGTACATTAAACTTTTTTTCAGATGTCAAATATTTTACCGTCATTCAGATACAAAACACTAAATTTGATTTTATTTTAATATGTGAATCTACATTTATTTTTAATATGTGAAGCTACATTTTTCATTTTTAAATCCGTCCGTAGAAAGAAACAGAATGTAGCCTAAATTTTGCAGATATTTCATATATACATTTATTGCCATAAAAATCTGTGCACTAAGAAAGAGTTCTCTGAATAAAACGAAATTTTACATTCGTAAATACAACGTTAATGTAAGTAAATGATTGCAAAATCGAAGCAAAGATATCCTTTATTTCAGTAAAATTTAAAAATGAATGGTGATTTTAGTTAACTACTGGGCCATCTCTAGCATGAATAATGTGATATGGTCGGGAATGAGCAAAACAAGTCTCGGATGTATTGCTGCTTCTCTTTCAACAGTTGCGATAAACCCCTCCATAATTCAACCAAACTCATAAGGTGTACAGTTTGAGGTCCTAAGAGATCCCAAATATGCTCGATTGGTGATAAATCTGGGGATTGAGCAAGCCGAGAGAAAGGTGGAAATTCTACAGATGCAGTCTTGTAAAACCTTTGTGAGTCAGAGCGAGCATTGTCCATTTGAAAACTGACTCCTGGGGGCCCTATCACGAGTGGCAACATATGAGTCTGAATAATGTCACGAAATACCTCTGGGCTGTCATGGGGCAGAAGATTAATATTTGGGGTGATCGTGTGCTGTATGCGATGGCACCCTTAACCATCACACCAGATGTGTGAGCGGCTCCACAAACTGACCAAATCGAATCTGGATTAGTCAGAATTGCTCAAATTGAATCTAAAATCTGGATTATCATCACTGCCCAAATTAAATATGGATTCACTTCTAAAAACGATCTGATCCCATTCGGTTAGTGGGTGTCAAAGGTAGTACATGTAATGAGTGCTATTATAGCAACTGTCCTTCAACAAGGCGCTTTGTGATGGTGCGGACTGACATAGAGGCCCAGTGTGAAGGTGTAGTCTGTGTATGGATAGTGGATAATGAGACAATTAGTGCTATGAGTGCATGTCGTATAATGTGGTGGTCTTTTCGACTATTGGTCTGCCGAGGGCATTCTAAGACTAATCACCGTACTACAGACCTCTCTCTTGTCCACTGGTTTCAACACCTCCTCACAATAAAGTCAGAACGGCCTAGGTGGCGAGCTACACACCGAGCTAACCATCCAGTATCCATCATTCTTTTGATTCTACCCCTCTTGAACCCTGACAGCTCATATTGTCTCCGATGGTACCACAAAGGCAACTCTAGCTAAAATTCGCTTCTCTGTAGCAGATTAAATACACTCAAACTAGTTCTACAAGTTTTATAAACCAAGGAGAACGATGTCCAACGCCTTTGATGGCATTGCGCAATGCGCAATCACGCTGCATTTCTAATCATTTACATATCAACCTGACATGTGCCTTCATGCCAAGTTTCGTCCCACTCTTACTTCTTGGTGTGCAAATTGTTATTGACAATGAGTGTATTCATGCTTTTAATAGTAAATTGTGTGCAAGAAATGAGGAAGATTTTCATTCAAAGCTCTAATATGTTTGCAAAAAAAGTTAATCTGCAGTTTTTATGCACACTAAAATATTTATATATTCAGTAATCCAAATTGAATAATTAATCTGACATCTTTTAATTTTTTGTTATCAATTGAAAGCGAAACTTCAGAAAAACAATCAATGGCAGATAAAGTTTTCCAAAACACACTTAATGAATAGACACAAAAACACATATTAATAATCCTATTTCAATCAGTCACTTTCAATATCAATTTCATTTCAGTTATCCATTAAATCTGTATTATTCTCACTCAAACATCTTCCAAAATACAGGATAAAGACACAAGGAAACAGAAAAATGATAGAATTCAATCCACAAAGCGTCGAAGAGTCTACAAAACAGGGCAGGAGAAAGATGAAAAATTCTTTATTTCTTGATAGAATTGAATTCCAGGCGAAATTCCTCAAAATCTTTTATTGGATACCGATGAGTCAATTCAGATATCAAGCTAGACTTTTTCCTAATTTCTTTTATCTTGAAAGGCAGTCTTTCCGCTAAATAAAGTTCTTTACATAACCTGAAATTAGCATCGGAAAATTTTTGAGGGTTTTACTTAAGTAAATGGGATGGGCATTTCTTTTATTTTGGTTATATATATATAGATACTTTTTGTGTAATTTTTTAGTTAATAATGAAATTAGGGTTGATTAAAGTGTACAGAAAAACTATAGCTGGTTATCAAGATAAGGAAACAACTATCAATCTGCGTAGTGTTTGATTGATTCCTTAGTGCCACACTCTCACACATACTGCACAGCACACTCAGAATAATTATCAGAATATTTTTAATGAGTAACGTTGGGCACCATTGTATCCCTTCAATGTTATTATTTCCAAGGACAAAGTAACACTTGTCGGGATTATTTCAGGAACAAATATTAATGCTCGACACGTTCCACAACACAAGACAGGATAAAACATTTGTAACACAGATTGACGAACATCACTCATCATTCTATAGAAGTCTCTCTTGCTCCATAGAGCTTACGCTGCTTGTGCCCGTTTCTCGTGCTTACGCTTCTGTTAAAAAAGAATGTGGCACCATCTGGCTGCTATTTTAATTGTACATGGAGGTATTCAAATTACAGTCATTACACCTTTTTATTTCCGGACGATATGACTGAATACTTATAATTGTGAAAGCATTATTTATCGAAAAAAATGCATTTTCATCGAACCAATTAATGACAGAGAGAGATAGTTAATTTTCTGAAAGGTTTGAAGGAATATTTTAGTGTTGATTCTGTAGCGAGTTTTGTCAGAGATGGACAAAAGTAAATACGTTTCTCGGCGCTTCAGAATTACAAACTCAGTCTTCACATTAGATTTGCTGCTTCTTATAAATATATTTATTGTATTTTTATTAATTTTACTAAATTTATTGATATTTGTCAATGAAATTTCAGATAATTTCATTAGTAACTCTGAAAATTATTATTCATTAGTAACTCTGAAGAATTATTATTTTCCTTCAATATACATTTTTCCGTAAATTGGAGAATCTTAATAAAAATGCTTTCCTTTTTTTAAAATATGTAGCAGCAATTAATAATCTAAAATTTTAAAAATTATAACATTAAGGAAAGAAAACTTTTTTTGTGTGCGATTTCTTTTTCTAAGTTAAGGCTTAACTACACATGACTAA
>BMAW01064374.1:57997-75601 GCA_019974015.1 Nephila pilipes | reverse complement strand
AGTTATTCGATGGAAAATGATTTTATGAAACTATAGTTCTTATTTATGAGATAGTTGAGATATTTTTAAACTCTGACCATATATTTTTCGTTCATAATTAAAGCTCACTAATTTCTATCTTAAAATGAATTATTCAGTAAGCAATTGAGTTACAATTCTATGTACATTAATTCAACCATATTTTATTTTAACAATAAAAAATTTATTATGTACTTAAAGAAATGACTTTCAAAGTACATCCTTTTTTCATTCCATTCCTTTTAATTTTCTTTTTTTTTACTAAAGGCTTTCTAGACAAGTTTGCTTTGTTTTAATGAATACTTGTCTTTAAAAGATGAGTTGCTGATGGTACTCACATACTATATTTAGTTACAAATAATTTGTTTTCACACATTCTTTTTAAATTAGTTTACTTAAATATTTTTACAGTTTGAATGAACTTAACGATAGCTTAAGTAATTAAACTAATTTCGTTTTAAGCATACTTAAAAATAATATACATTGTTTTCCTTATGATTCTTTATGTAACTCTAATATATTTATTCTATAATTCATGCTCTTTTAATCAAGCATAAATTTATTATTGTGATTCTTATACTTTTTAATAAAAATTAAGATTTATCTTCTAAATAATGTGGATTTTATTCATATAAAAGGTAACTGAATTGCATAAATTATCATTATTTAGCTTCATACAGACGACAATAAGCGTTTTTCTGGGTAGAAATACTTACCTAAATATACTTGTGTAGAAAACTTAAGAAAAAATTAATTTTCCAACACAAAATTGTCAAAGAGGGCATTTTGCGATCAGCACAATGAAAGTCTAACTCAGAAGAGTGGTGATGCTTATACAAATATTCGCATTATGACGTCAGGGGGGACATCAAGGTATGCTAAATATGTGGTGCCAATGCGTGTAATGCATGGCAACTTAAAAAGGAGAAAGGAAGGAGCATTTTCCAGATATTCTTCAGCCAATAATCTAGAAAATCAGTGAAAGAGACAGTTAAAGTGGTCCTGGTCTGATTGCATGGGGAGCATTTTGATAAACGGACTGAAGGAGTTCCACATTTTCGAAAGATATTCAGTTACCGGAGATCTATATTGTGATGGAGCTATCCTCGCCCACATGCGTCTTTTCAGATATCCCATTGGTCTCAACTTTGTCGTGCACGGACACTCAGGACTCATGCTTTTGGGAACTTTTTGTAAAGTGAAGATATCCACTGAATGGATTTTATAGTGTGCTTTCCTGATTTGAATCTTATTGAACATGTGTGAAATACTTTAAGGAAACGGCTGGAGGCATGATCTTACCTTACAGAGAACATCAGACAAATAAAACAATTGCTCCTTGAGGTTCGAGAACTCTTTTTCCAAGAACTATTAGATAATCTGATAATGCCGTATTAAAAATACAACTAGCAAATGAAATAATAAAAACTTACTTTTTCTACATTTTTGATATGATTTTATTACTGTTAATTATTTTGTAATAAACGGTATTCATACTTAGTTGTTTTTTTTTTTATTAAAAGGAAATTTATCTGAAAACATAGTCTTATTTTGTAATAAATAATAAAAGAGATTTAGAGGGAAGAAATATTTTTTATACTTCACAAATGCATTAAATATCTCAAAGTCAACAAAACTATTTTAGCTTTTTAAGTTACTTACAATTATTTTAATACTCTTTCCTTAGCATTACGTATTTTAAGAGTTTTTGATCAAAATTATTTTGTTTTGTTTAGCAAACTGAGATCCCATCTGTCAAAAGAGCATCCAGCATTTTTTTGTATTATTTCTTGAAGGAGAACCTAGAGATTACTTGGAACTCATCGAGGTTTTTATCGTTCGAACTTCTCTTCCAAGGAGTATTCAGGTGTCGAAAGAATTACTAAAAATGAAGAGTGTTTTGACAAGTCTTGCACTCTGATGAGCAAGATATGTTTTTCTGCCGATTGGACTCTTAAAACGAAGAATAGAACCAAGAAAAGTTAGAAAAATACATTTTATTCCTTCTGTTTACTTTGCAGTAAAATATACGTTATTAAAATAAGTATTGAATATACACATTTTATGGATTTTAATAATTTGATGGATTTTTCTTAGTTACTTATCTTGCAAACAGAAATTCAACTGCTTTTGAAATTTTTTCAGTATAATTTTTATTTAAATTTAAATTAGTATCCTATTAATTTTAATATAAATTTAATATATTATTGCAAACATTGTAATCATTTAATGCATTAAGAATATTATAATAGGTAGGAAATTAAAACAGAAATTTATTTGACTTAGAAATTTATGTTTCAAACTAGAATAACAATTTATTTAAGACTTTAAAAACGTTATTTAAAAGGGATTCAGCATAAATGAATATGTGTAAAACGTTTTTAAGCTATATTTCATTTTATCGATGATTACTACTCATGAAATTGATATCGGAAACTAATTTTTTATTCCGTTGCGACGACTTAATTCAAGGGAAAACAATCAAACTGAAAATTTCATTTATTTTAAATTATGGAGAAAAGTATAATTATCAAAATATGTAAGTGTATTTAAAAATAAATATGTAAGAAGCTTAATTTTTTTTTAAATCGTATTTGAATTTTTTTTTTATTTTATTTTAAAAATGCTTCAAAATTTGTGCACTTATATTATGCTTTTCTAACGTAGTTTTCAACAGATTTATTTTACTTAGATATAATCGTCTAAATGAAAGCTTTAAGTATACATTACTAAACAAAATTTTTGGAACTTTGATTTGTGTCTGAAAACGTACAGATTTATTAACATCATTTCAATAATACAGTATTATATCAAAAGTAAATCAAACATTCTAAGCAATATGAAACTGAAAGTAATAATTGTATAATTTCTTTTCAATATTTGATAGAAATAATACATTTAATTATTTCCATTATAGTAATATTTCCCCAGATAAAATGATTTACTTAATATTTTTTTAATATTTAATTCAAATAATAACTGTGTGAAAGGATTACACCACACATAATATATTTTACGTGAATAAATACTATAATATATTTTACATTAATTACAGGTTTCGATATGTTAGATTATTTATATGTAACGCGTAAATAAATATGAAATTTAATATCAAAAATAGGAAATATAATTTTCAAAATTTAAATAATTGTGTGAAAAAATTGTTTTGAATGTATTAACTATGAATGTAATTTTAGTGCAAAACAAAGTATGGTATGGTAGCAAATATTTATATGGTATATATTAAAGTTTTGGTCAAAACATTTCGTATGTCCCTTTTGCTATTTAAATATGATAGCTGTTTTGGTATATTTTCAACATAGAACCAAAGCTTGGTCTTATTTGTTTTAAATGTCTGGCACCAATTTTCATCACAAACCATAAGAGAATTAAATACGTACAATGTGTAGCTATTAAATAGCGAGACTGATGCTATAAAACATTTTATTTAGAATTCGTACTGATTTATTTTTTATCGCCTTCAATATATACCCTTTCTCAATCTCTACAACACTCCATGCGAATCTTTTCTTGTTCGAAACAAGGTCTGAAGTATTCTTCTATCAACTCATTCAAGATGCGTGCCGCTTTCTCTTTCAGAGTTTCAACGGACTCAAATCTTGTTCCTTTTAATACAGATATCATATTAGGAAACAAATAGAAGTCGCATGGCTCATAAGTGGGATGTCTAACACTGGTAACGCTGTACTTGGAAAGAAACCTCTTGACAGACAAAGCGGTATAACTTGTCCTTCCACAATTTGGGTCATTTTTTCCTTATTCTTTCACGGAGTTCAGTATGAACATGAAGGTAATAATGTTGATTATTAGTTTGTCCATAAATAACTCAGAGAAGTTACACAATCCCTTGAATATCGAAAAAAAAACATCATTGCTTTGAATTTTGATTTGCTATTTCGATGTTTTTTTAGTTCTCGGTGAAGATGAGCTCTTCCAGTTCATAGATTGGAGCTTCATTTCAGGATCATAAGTAAACCCCGATGATTTGTATCCCGTTATTATTCTTTCCACTAAGTTTAGGTTCATTTTCAACGGCATTCAAAGTGTCAGTACAAACATATTAACTAGCTTCTTGTTGTTTAAACTTGAGAATTTTAGGCAACAATTGGGCACTCACTTTTTGTATGTTAAAATTGATATGTAAAATTTATAATACGGATTCTCTGTTGATTCTTACAGTCTCAGCAATCACACGAAAACTTAAGCGATAGTCAGATCCAACCACATTACAGATTGTTTCGATATCCTCATCCGTTTTATAACATGAAAAGGAGACCAGGACGTGAATCATCTTCAACATTTTCTTGAAAACGCTTAAACTACACAAAAAACACGTGCATTCGATAAACAATCATTACCATACACTTGAATCAAGGAATTATAAGTTCTTTCATGTGAAATTTCACAACATTTCGCATTGTTACACTTATTATTTTTTTCGGCAAAAAGAAAATAAATTTAATGCGAACGAAGACTATGGCTATACGGATATGTTTACAAAAGTGAGAGGAACTATTTTCAAAACAGAAGGTTTCACGTTAAGCAGCTGTAGATCGTTGCCATTTTGCTTATGCGTACCTCTTCTGTAGCAGAATTAGCCTCGTTACTTAATTATCATACCTCACATACCTCAAGGTAAATATTCGCAATGAAACGGAAATCAAAATTACAAAAAGAATCCAGTGCATTCAGTTCATAAAATTTATAATTTTTAATATCATATTAATTGAGATGATTATTAAAGGAGATTTACATGCAACTTAAATAAATTAATAATTTAGTAACAAAACCCTGATATATATATATATTAGCACAAATTTGCTCACAAAGCTGCAAGAATGGGATTGTTACGAAACTTGGTATCAAAGTAAGTGTAAACCATATATGCAACTGATTTGAAATGCAGCGTATTGGCATCAGAGGGCATAGAACTTCGTTCTGCTTTGATTATAAAACTTACTAAGTTGTATAGCTTGTTTGCGTGTAATTAATCTGTTGCTGAGGAGCACTTTTTAATTAGAGATGACATTATGGTGCAATCAGAGACAATATGAGTAGCAGTCAGAGTTCTAGAGGGGTAAAATCATAGGGATGTTGGAAATCAAGTAGTCAACTTGACAAGTAACTCTTCACATGGGCCATCTGGAGGGTTTGTTACCAATGGACAAAAGAGAGGTCTGTTACACCGCGACCAGGATTAGGATGCTCTCGACAGACATCGAGAGCATCCTAATCATGTATTCTCACATCCTTCTCGACTATTGTATGATGTGACAATAGTCGAGAAGACCGTCACATCATACACCACGCACATAGCACCACCAACTGTTTCATTGTCCACCATCCATACACAAGCAGCACTTTCACTTCGGGTCTCTGTGTCAGTCCGTACCATCACAAGGCGTCTTGCTGAGGACAGTTGCTATCGCGTCGTCTATTACGTGTACTGTCACTGACACCCACTCAGCGTCACCTCCGTTTGGAATGGTGTTGCGTTCGAAGGGATTGGGCTGCTATCGAATGGAATCAGGTCGTCTTTAGCAACGAATCTAGATTCAATTTAGGCAGTGATGACAATCATATACGTATGTGGAGGTTCCGTGGTGAAAGTTTCAACCCTCCTTTCGCTATGTTGTGGCACACTGCACCCACAACTCGTGTGATGGTATAGGGTGCCATCGCATACGACACACGATCACCCCTAATATTAACCCACGACACAATGAAAGGACAGTATCACGTTCGTGTCATCTTTTAGCCCCATATGTTGTCACTCATGGTACATTCCGCGACATTTGCACCCTTCCCTGGTCTGATCGTTCCCCAAATTTGTCACCAATAGAGCATATCTGGGATAATTTAGAACGGCGAGTTGGACAGCCTACGAGTTAGGTCGAATTAAAGGTGCTTTTAGAGCAATTGTGGACCAAGAGGTCGCAGGACATCATACGGACTTATATGCCTCAAAGCCCGGCCGTATCATATCATGCATTCATGCCAACAGGCTACTAAAACCTCCATTCATGTGTAATTTTTCCTACAATAAATGATGATTTTGATTTTATTTTGTAATCACTCACATTAACATTGTACTTACGTATGTAAAATTTCGTTTTATACTTTTAACTCTTTCTTACTGTGCAAATATTTATGGCAATTTGTGTATTTTATGTATATATATATATTCGAGGTAGGGTTCAAAAGTTCCCGGACGGTACCTATAACGCGAATGTTGTTTTAGAGTACAGCGATTATGATAACGTTTTTTTTTCTGCGTTCTCCCTCTTTTCTAAAAGTAGTCAAATCAACAGTTCGGTAGCTTGCCTCTGCGTCCTATTTTGTAAGTGGATGCGTTTAGGTAACCGGTGTTTGAAAGAAATGGCGTTTGTTAAGCAAAGAATGATTATCAAATTTTGTGTTCATTTGTGGTAGAATGTTACGTAGACTTACAAACTGTTGAAGTATGTGTACGGCAGTGATAAATTATCGGGAACGCAAGCTTTTGAATGGCATGGACGTTTCAGAGAAGGAAGGGAAAGTGTCGAAGACGACGAACTCTCTAGACGTCCACAGACTTCCCACACCGCTGAAAACATTAAGAAGGTTTCTGCGGAGATACTTAAGAACAGGCTTCAAACAATAGCGCAAACAGCAGTATCAGTTGGGATATCCGAGGTCACATGTAAACAGATACTAACTTTAAGGTTCTTAACATGCAAACAGAGGGTCAACACATATTGTTTCCCGCATATTAAACGAGCATTAAAATGCAATTCAAATGGAAATGGCGGGAGTCTTAATCTCGGCTGTTGACAAAGATCTTACGCTACTTCATAGAATTGTTACTAGAGACGAAAAATGATGTTTTTTATGCGACCCATAGTCCAAGAGACAATCGGCAATTTGAAAATCACCAGAACCTCCCCGCACCAGAATTTCAACCAGGATTACTCGAAGGGGAAGGTCGTGCTACAGGTATCTTCAATATCCAAAGTATTGTGTATCTGAAATTTATCCCTGAAGGACACACTACGAACAAATAACTCAAAGTAGGCATCCTACGACGATTGCGTGAGTGGATTCAAAAGAAGATACCGACTTGTGGGCGGAGCAGACATGGGTGCTTTTGCATTACAACGCTCCTCCCTTCCCGATACTGACTTTCTTGCAAAAACGAAAATAACTGTTTTTCCACATCTTCCTCACTCGCCTGATCACGACTCCTGTGATTTCAGCCTATTTCCTGATCTGGCGCGTCATTTTCAGTGCTATAGATTTCAATATGCAGAGGAAGTTAAAAGTGCATCGCAGCCTTAAATAAATGTTTCGATGACATTTACAAGCGGTGGGAAAAGTTTGTTTTTGCTCAAGGATCTTATTTCGAAGGAGAATGTGTTTCAACAATTTAATTGGTAATATTTTTTTTAAGTTGTAGACGAAGTGCGGGAGCTTTTGAATCCTACTTCGTATAGGGTAGAGATCGAAAATCCTTGCCAATTTTAATATCTATTATATTAGGAACTAATTGGCTTAATATAGTGCTTACTTGATTTAGAACTAATTACCTTACTTTCCTCGAGTCGCAAGTAGGCATACATTGAAATATGATAATTAGGGTCGCGTGTATAAATGTTCTGTACCAGCAAAAAAGCTGAGCAATTGCTTCAATAAATTAAATTTGCTGAGTTTTTGGCACCGAGTTTTGTTTTCACTATGATTACCTTGCAACGCTATCAAATGGTGAAATTCCAAACTATTTTTTTTTTTATTTTCAACACAAAAACTTTTCATCGTTAGAAGCATTTTGATCCAAAACGAATTTCGTAATCCAATTAGTTTGTTTTATATTAAACTTTCTTAAGTATCAGAGATTTTTAAGAACATTCTGCATATTGAATATAAGCGGTTAAGAAAGAATTTTCTTAATTTTGTGCTCATAGGAAAAGACAATCCTCTCCTGTATTGCTTTTATAATTAGCAGTGGAATCGATTTACCCCATCCCTTTTCAATCCGGAAATAAGTAGCTAAAAATAAAATCAATTTAATAGATGACTTCTCCAAATTGTTTATATTAGTACATATTATCTTTGCGAGAGACAATCTGCATCTCAGAGGCTCTATTTATCCTTAATGACTTTCGTATTTCATTTCTGTACAATAATAAATTTATTGAGGCAGTTCAAAGACGAAGAAAAGTTTGATGCATAAAAATTATTTCATTTTTTTTATTAATTAAATTTTAGGCACGTGGAAATTGCTCTATCGGTTGTTGGCAACAGTCTAGGGTCAGTGACTGATATACAAATTATAGAATATTACCAATAGAGAAGAAAATTTTATTTTTCTTTAGAAAAGTTTTTAAAAATGAATCCTTGACATTTTTTTCAAACCATAAAATAACATTTCTTTTACTTAGTTGAATATATTTTTAAATAGAAATTGTATAATTGTATGTTAATCTTCAATTATTATGTCTAAAGATATATATATATATATTTGATATTATCTAAATAGCCGAAACAGTTTACGTTGTTGTGAAATACAGCAATGCATTTCCCCTTTAGAAAAAAACCGCTATAGAATGTTTATGATGTCTAAAATTTTTTCGAACATTAAAATGTTTATTTCTAACAAACTTAAGTTTAAGTAGAAAATTTGGATTTGCGTAGTATATTTATTATTCATCTATATGTTTTGATTTTTTATAGGATTAACAATAACCTCAAAATTTCAATATAAACTGAGAAGTTAAATGATTGTATAAATCTTGTAATTTGCAAATGTCTTTTTAGGACTTTTACATATACGGATGCATCGAAAAAGAATATCATTACAAATCAAGTGGTATGTTGAAAATATTAAAAAAATATTAAGAAACTTTTAAAAAGAAATAAGAAGTTTGTTTTCATAATTATTTATGAAAAGAGGAAAATAAAAGTATATACTTCAGAAAATGATTCAAAATTTAATGGTTTTAAATGCATTATTCCAAAAATTGAAGAATATTAATGAAATAAAAGCCCTTATTTTAAAGTGCAAAATACTTTTTATTTTTATTTCAAAAGTACTGAATATAAATACATAAATAATAAATTTTTATATGCAAAGTCTTGTAAAGAGCAGATTTGGGCCATGAAAGGTTTTTAATTATTTTTTAATTACTAAATTATTCCAGTAAACGTTAGAATTAAAGCAAACGATAGTATAACAACAGAAAAGAAATTTGATTGATTAGGGATTCACCAGAAAAGATATTCAGAAAATAACTTATTTTGAAAAGTATTCGGGCGACTATTTTGTAGGTGATTAAAACAATACTCCATTAAGTGACTTGTGGATTAAATAACGAGCAACTGTTCTGTCCTCAATTCTAAAAATTTGTAACCTTGATATTTGACATAAAATGCCTTCTAATCAAGAAAGGAGAAACTAGCACTCAAAAATAAAATAGCTATGCACCTCTGTACATTTCTTTTGTAAAAGACTGAACACATGCTGAATGATATATTCCTCTTCTCATGTTAAATGAATGAAAATATTTGAAACTCAAAACAAGGACGACCTTGTAGCATGCGATTTCTTCTTCACCAATAGAAAAATAAGGTATTGCCTTAAGAAGGCAATGAATTGCCCTGACACGACTGATTCTATTTTGGGACACGCAATCACAGATTGATTCATTCTTCAAATATTTTTACAGTATTCTTTGTTCTTTTCGGGTCTATTTGTTATCTTACGCTCGAACTATTGAATAACATGCATTTTTTTTCCCTTTGCTTTATGTTTGCTACAGAAAATTAAGATGGATCATAGATATATTGCAAGAAAATAAGTGTCTCCATATTTTTGTGAGGATGCTTTTCTGTTGTCATTTTTTCCTCTTGACTGAATATGTGATGAAATGTTTTCCAGAAGTATTTGTGCTGATGTGAACGTTTCATTAATTGTACGTTGCTTTTGTCTCAATGAATTTTTTTTTCGTTTTTTGTTACTGGTAAAAATATGTAAAAGGTACTAGTTATTGCTAATATTTTTCCCTTGCAAATGTTGTTTATGTTTTTCTAAATACACACAATCAATTTAGATTAAATGTACAAAAATTGCAATTGTGAAAGTAAACAAAATGTTTTCAATAAATAAATACTTATCTATCGGTATTTATAATATTTAAAATCAGCTAACCTTCGAAGCCTATGAAAATATTTTATTTGGTTTAGTTAGATTTTTTTATATAATATATTTATTAATTCTTATATATTTATTAATTTGTATATTCAATTGAAAATAATATGGGAATAGTTTGAAATAAACTTCGCCTATATATATATATATATATATATATATATAACTGGTCAATTGAAAAGTCCCTGGCCTACCATAGTAAAACACATTTTTTTGGCAAAATTAGTTTGTTTTATTCAACATAATTCCCTTCAAGGGTGATACACTGATTATAGCAAACCTCCAACTTTTCGATACCATTTTTGTAGTACGATTTGTAATTTGCTTCAAAATAGGCCTCAGTTTCGGTGATCACCTCTTCATTCGACGAAAATTTCTTCCCAGCGAGCATTCTTTTGAGATCTGAGAACAGGAAATAATCGCTGGGGGCCAGATCTGGAGAATACGGTGGATGAGGAAGCAATTCGATGCCTAATTCATGGATTTTTGCCATCGTTTTCACTGACTTGTGACATGGTGCATTGTCTTGGTGAAGCAGCACTTTCTTTTTCTTCAAATGCGGCCGTTTTCCGGCGATTTCCTCCTTCAAACGGTCCAATAACGCTATGTAATAGTCGCTGTTGATGGTCCTTCCTTTTTCAAGGTAATCAATGAAAATTATTCCATGCGCATCCCGAAATACAGACGCCATAACCTTGCCAGACGACTGTTGCGTTTTCCCACGCTTTGGAGCGGGTTCATCGTGTGCAGTCCACTCGGATGACTGTCGATTGGACTTCGGAGTGAAATGATGGAGCCGTGTTTCATCCATTGTCACATATCGACGCAAAAACTCGGCTTTATTACGCTTGATCCTCTTCAAACATTGCTCCGAATCATCAAGTCGTCGATGTTTTTGGTCAAAAGTGAGCTCGCGCAGCACCCACTTTGCACAGAGCTTTCTCATACCCAAATATTCGTGAATGATATGATGTACACGTTCAGTTGATATCTTTAGAGTGTCTGCTATTTCATTCAATTTCAATTTATGGTCATTCAAAATCATTTTGTGGATTTTTTTAATGTTTTCGTCGGTAACAACCTCTTTTGGGCGTTCATCGTCTTCGGTGCCCATTTCACCACGTCTAAACTTGGCATACCAATCCTTGATGGTTGATTTTCCAGGGGCAGTGTTCGGAAACTCGGCATCAAGCCAATTTTTTGCTTGAACTGTATTTCTTCCCTTCAAAAAGCAATGTTTTATCAACACGCGAAATTCCTTTTTATCCATTTTTTTCACAATAACAAAAGTTGCTTCATTCAAAATGCTATAATTCACAAACTAATGATCCGACAGCTGTCAAATTTATACACGCATCTTTTGAGGGTTATGGCTAAGTAAAAAACATATGGATTTAATTCTAGAAGCGCCATTTTTGTGTTAAGCCGGGGACTTTTCAATTGACCTGTTATTTAGAAAATATTTTAATGTTCGTTAAAAGTAATTTAAAATTAAATTTTATATTAAATAATATTGACCAATTAAATTGCGTAAATAATAAGATTTTTTTTTAAAATCTTATTATTTACACAATTGTTTTGTTTCTGTTATTTCAAAACTTCATTTATAACAAATAAAGATTAAGCCTCAAAATAAAATTCCAGTGTAAAGGTATTTAATATGATTTTTAAGCTTCATTTGGTTTCTGTCAAGAAACTAAAATACCTGTGATGAGTAAATTACGAAAATAAATGATTCAATTGTACATCCATTCAATGTTTTATTATATTTTATAAGCAATTTGTCTTAAATTAATACATGACGGGGCCATCTTATATGGCTGGTTCGTTGTAAACATTCCTTTATCCGAGAACAACCTTCCTTTTATGCATTTTATGTATATACATTTATATGCCTGTGTGTGAGCATAAGACTTTATATGTTTAATATGGATAAATATAAGCCATTTTTCAGAAAATGTTTAACTTTTATATATAAATTAGTTTCATCTGAATAGATTTTTTAAAAAAAAAAACACCCAATGATTCCCCATCCCCATCCCTTTGCTTAAATATCAAACGAAATGTACCATTTCGTATGAAAATGGTAACTATATTTCTTGAATGTTTGTAAATCTTAAATAATTGTGTAAACATTTTGATTTTGTACTGAATCAAAATGTATATACATTTTGCGCTTTGGATTCTAAATATAGTCAAAATACAATTAATTGTATTCCTTAAAATTTTCAATTGTACGATCGTAAGACCTTGAAAGGGTTTGAAAAGTCTATTTTATTGAAAAAAAGCAAATTTTGTATTTATACTAGAAATATGATTCCGCGCACACAGAAACCAAATAAATTAACAATTACTACATTAAAAGTGAATATATTTATAATTGTTAGTTTAATTTTAATTTTCAGCTTAAGGATATATGAAGCTTATTTTCTTTCGAAGAATTGTGAAAATCTTATTTTTTTCTTCAAGATATACAAAAATTTTAAATTAAATCTATGCTCCATATAAAGTAAATAAAATGTTTCTTAATTCCTCCTCAACTAACATTTACAGTAAAGAAGTATTTTAATGAAGTCAGCCATTAATATAACTACAAAAGAAAAAGTAATCAAGTAAAAAAATGTTACTTAAAATATCTTACTGTACTTTATTTCGAAGATATCAGTTGTGGGTAATTAGTAGAAAACCGCATTCTTTAATAAAATTGACTAATTTTTTCCCTACCATTTTGTAACTCAAACCTCGAAGCAAATGATTTATTGAAAAAAAAAATCTAAAAGGTTTTTTAATGCACCGTAATCAAGTTGCTATTTATTCAAATGATCAATAGTGCTTAGTTTTTTTCCCCAACGCATTTATCTTCTTTAAAGTTTTTTTGTTGCTTTCTTTTAACTAATTTGAGCATTCCATTGTTGATTATTTTTAATGCATTGTTTAAAAAAATTACGTTTTCTTTCTCTGTATTCCAATTAATGGGAAAAAATATGTAACAAATAAAGAACATTCTTTTTCTCCCTATTATAGATATTTTTTCTGATGTTAAAATCGACGAGGTGTCTTCCGTCAACAGCACATTAATTTTTTTTCTTATGAAAATGAAGTCTCGTATCATTTTAGACACATATTTGCGAAAAAAATTAATTAAGAAGTGACAATGAATTAAGGAGCATTGTGGAGAATATAGCGGTGATAAACTAAGAATTGTTGTATGAATTTTTTCAGGCCTTTGATTTTCAATTACATCAAAAAATAATAGCTTTACAAAATTTCCCACGTTTTATTCATTTTTAATTAATTATTTTTATTTTTGCTTTTTCGAACAGCATATCAAAACAATATAACAAAAAATTTAGAGATTTTTAAAGATGATTCAGTATTGAATTTATAATTTTCTTCAAATAATACTAATATATTATGCTATTTATTTATTTCATTGTTTATAAAAAAAAAACTTCGCAATTTAATTTATTTCAATACAGTTTCTTTCAATAATATTTCGTATTGTTTGGAAGAGCTGTTTATTTAACATTTAAATAAATTATAATTCAAATTATTTGTATACAAGCAAAAGACTAATTAATTCTACAAATTTGTATGAAATTAACTTCCTATTCCTGAGAATTTGAGGCAAAGAGGAAATAATTATAAAGTTTACTAAATTGAATTTAATAAAATTCATCGTAATCATTTGAAATTTTGATTGATCTAAATTCAAGGTAATTGATATATTAAAATGTGGAGGAGTTCTAAAACCACCTTAATAAGTATTGCTATTTTGCTACTTCTTTTGTAAAGTAAATAACACCTAAAGGAATAATTTTCTCGCTTGACTTTATTTATTTAAACAACATTAATGTTTTAATTAAAAGGGACAATTAACTCATAAAAATTCTTAAGCAAATTTATGTTAAAATAATATAGATAATTTTTTTTTTAAAAAAAATAATACTTATATGTGGCAAAAAATTATTTGGCCAGTAAGAATTTAATTGAAAACGTACTGAAAATGTCAGATTACCATCACTTTAAATAATAAAGAGAATGAATAAAGCTTTTTCTTCCTAACTGAAACTTTTTTACTATTTTAGATAGTTGGAGAGTGCAGAATACTTCAGTAATAAGGGGGAAAATTTAAGCTGAAATGAAAAATTTTCACTTTTTTAAATTTATGAGGATGATAAACTATCGTTTCAGTACATTTTCATTTAATTTCTTACTGGCAAAAGAAAAACTTATATTTCACTTTTTTAGTAATTAGTTTACTCTTTTCCCTTAGATATGTGTTGTTTTTGTGAAATAATTTTTTTGAATACATCCTTTTCTCTCTTTTTCCGCCTTTATTTTAAAAAAAAATCCTAAATTTTATTATTATTTATTTTTTTTCAGAATTTTTTTTTTTTATTATTTTTTTATGTGTTATTTTACAACTGAATATGGTTCTGTCATCCAAACTGAGCTTGAGCTTGTGTGCAAAATTTTTGACTTATCTGGTAGTGGACGAAAAATTGATGAAAAGATTTGTGTCGAACTCATTTACAGTGCGAGGTAATAAGAGATGTTGGAATAAAAGAAAGACATTTTAGACAGTAAAAAATATGATATATATTCCTTATCCTTTTTAATAAGCTTCTTTAATTGAGCTGAATTAATGATTAATTGCTCAATTAATTGAACCCGAACAATGTCGATAATTCTTTCTAAAGATAGGTACAATAATAATTCTTAGAAATATTCATTTTCCCTCTTAGTTGGTTATAAAGTGGGAAAAATTTTATTTTTCGATATAAGTTAAGCATTAAATTTGTATTAATTAAAAAGTTTTGCTTATTTTTCTTACATATCACATATGATGTCACTTAACATTTAGCTCATTAATCCAGCATATAATGACATGATTGATAGCTGTATTACAATAATAAATTACAACAATATTTTTGAGATAGTATTCATTGATGCGAAAATATGCTTAAATAATAATTTAGTAATAGTGCCTGCGAAGTTATGTAAGAGTAATATTTTTGTAAAAAAACACTGTAATAACATTACAGTTAGTAAAAAGAAGAACATTGTCGACATATTTAAATCACAAACCTGATTCATTTTCAAATACATAAAATTCTTAACATTTCTCACTCGATAGTATTATCTTAAAATAATTCCTTCAGACGATTCTAATAATCCCTTACTTTTATATATAACACGTGTGTGTTAATTTTTCACAATTTTAAAGATAAAGAACATGAATTTTCCATCAGTGTGCAAGAACAGGAGATTCATCAATAGATTCCTAATAAGTTTTTGATAAGTAACTTATCTTGTTTTCGAGGTTAAAATACACTGTAGAAAGTCGGCCGTTATTAAAAAAAATACGTTTCTTTTCTACTAATCCACCTTTGTAACATTCTGAAATTTCCTTACATATATGAAAATGTCCTGCCTCTTTGAAAAAGATCTCGTTTATATTCGGTCTTCTTTCGTAACATACATAAACATCCTACCATAAGAAGAAAAAAAAAGTTCAGATAATTTATGAAGTGAAAACTTTAAGTTACTGTGTGCTATATATCTAGTGAATTGTAGTTTGAAGTTTCATTTATCTCGTATGTAATGACCCTCGTAATCCTGTAGAGGAAGCAAACTCGAAATTAATGAAACGACTTACTTCAGTGAAAAAATACTTAAGCTCATTGTTTTTATGAAGTTGATTATTAGCGAATGCAATTGAAAATAGAATCATTTAACTCTTCGGAGAAACTGTTTTAAATTATGTTCTATTTTATTTCATTTTTTAGCTCTTGTATAAATTTCATATAGCATCTATGGGTAGAAATGTCTTGACATAATAGATTAGAATGCGTTCAATTAGGATTTATAAGAGAAACCAGCCCTAAACAGTAAGAAAAAAACACTATAAAAATAGCAAGATATTTTGAAAAATAAAATATTTTTTGAGCTGCTTAAATAAGGAAATAGAAATCTGAGACATTAAACTTACTCTCAAGACTAGGTAGGAATTGAATATTTGAAATACACTCATGGACAAAAAAATTAGCGCACCAAGAAATAATTGCGGGAACGTAACGAAACTTCATATGAAGGTACATGTCGGGGAGATATACAAATATTAGAAATGCTGCGTGATTGCGCATCACGTATAGCCGGTAGAGGGCATTTAACGTCGTTCTCCGTGGAGTATAAAACAGGTAACCAAAGCTTGTTTGAGTGTGCTGAATCGTTTACAAAGGAAGAGCTGTGGTAGACATGCCAATACGCCGTTTTAGAAGACAATATGAGCAGCTATCGCAGTTTGAGAGGGGGAGAATCATCGGCATGATGGAAGCTGGGTGGTAATCTAGGCGAATAGCTCGTCAATTAGACCGCTCTGATTGTGTTGTGAGGAGGTGTTAGGACCAATGGATCCGAGAGATATCATTTACACGAAGACCAGGCCCAGGACGCCCTCGACAGACCAGTTATCGAGAAGACCACCACATCGTAAGAAATGCACGCGTACAGCCAACTGCTTCATCGGCCGCCATCCAGGCACAGGTAGCACCTTCATTAGGGACCCCTGTGTCTTCTCGATCCATACGAAGGCGCCTGTCTGAAGGACATTTGGGATCGCGGCGCCCATTATGTGTGCTGCCCTTAACGCCCAACCATTGACACCTCCGTTTGGAGTGGTGCAGCGCACGAGGAAACTGGACTGCAGCAGAATGGAACCAGGTCGTCTTTAGTGATGAATCCAGATTCAATCTCAGCAGTGATGACAATCGTGTTCATGTGTGGAGATCCCGGGATGAACGCCTCAATCTAGCCTTTGCTTTACAGCGACACACCGCTCCCACAGTTGATATGATGGTATGGGCTTCCGATCCGGTCACTCCCGTGGCACCATGACAGCCCAGTGGTATGTCCATGACACCCTGCAACCACATGTGTGTTAATATTGACGTTATGATCTTATGCCTATATATATATATATATATATATATATATATATATATCTGTGTGTGTGTGGTGTGTGAAGAAGCTTCAATATGTTGCATTGGGGAACCTTTGTAGCAGCTCGGTTGTAAAAACCAGACAGAAATTTTATATTTTCGTGTTGGTTAGGCTTTTATGACCATCATTTCACTACGATATCGAACCAATGCAATTAAAATTTCTTAGAAAGGGACTATTGCTCGAAAAGGTCTGATCACTTCTCGCAACATAACAATTAGAATTCTTTTATAGACGTACTTTTGTTAACAATTTACTATTTGTTGTCTTGATATTAAAATACACTCTACAACAAAAAAAATAACCGACACACTAAGAAAGAGTGGTCCGATGAAGACAAAAATCGGCATATTGGAAAATTATGTACAGAATAGAAG
>BMAW01064374.1:0-54365 GCA_019974015.1 Nephila pilipes | reverse complement strand
ATGATTATTTCAGAAAAATTGAATGATTTATTTCAGAGTTACATAGTTATAAAATAACGAGTCAATAATGTGTTGATTCACCTCTAGCCTGAATGCAAGCTGCCACACGACGTGGGATAGAGTGATAAAGCTCCCTGATGGTCTGCTGAGTTATTTCTTACCAAATTTGCTCCAATACTCGTGCAAGGTCATCAACGTTCCCTGTAGATGCAGTCGCCTTCCCATTATATCCCAGACATGCTCGTTTCGAGAAAGATCTGGCTGGCCAGGAAAGTATTTGACAAGCTGTAAGAATTTACAGCAAACTGCCGAATGTGGTCTGCAATTTCGCAGGAAATAAGGCCAGGTACTACAAAAGGAAAGATAGCAACAGATTCATCAGTCCGTCGACGTACCGCTATGCTGCAGCTCTAATGACGATCAAAGTGGTCAGGTTATCAAAGGAATGTCACCCCAGACCATAACTCCTGGTTTAGGGTCTGTGTGGCGTGCAGTAGTGAAAGCAGGATTGCTCGCTGCCCTGCTCTGCCCAGACGTCTTGCTGATCGTCAGAACATTGAGAAACGGATCTGTCGCAAACACTATACGTATCCAGTCAGCATTTTTCTAACCTTCCAGCCGCGTACCACTGTAATCTAGCTCGTCAGTGTGCAGGCGTAATGTCAGGCCTAGCGGTCGGTTCTCATAGATTTCGTTCCATCAGCCGCGAGTGGTCGGCGGACACTCGTGTTCGTGTCGCACGTCTAATGGTGAATAACGATAAATCAGGCACTGTGACAGTTGATCTGACAATCAATCTGTCCTCCCGGATCAACTGTTGCCTTAGTTGACCACTACCATCATGACGTTGAAATCTACCGTATGTCATGAATTCTGTCAGCATCTTCTTATCGCCTCATCGCTTCGACGTGTATGACGAGAATCCCGATTCTCCCAACCTTCCTCTCTTCAATCTAATATACGACTCTCTTCAAATTTTGACACAATGTAGCTTAGAATCTTGAGGCAAGGCATTTTTCAATCGTTGAAAGGTATCCAAATCGCAATGTAAAATATTTGACCATCAGAGTGAGAATCGCTTCTCTATATATACCTGCTGAGTACGCAATCTGATGTCAGGCTTTTGCTATTCATTCAGTGGCCAACAAATTTTAATCATTTGATATTCATCCAAATATCTTTGTACAAAAAAATTACATTAATCAGGAAACTCTCTTGGTAAGTCATTTATTAATTATTTTTTTATAGAGAGAGAGAGTATATTTTCAAACGAATTTTAAGATATTTGATTGATATTTTCCATTATTGCTTTAGGACTTTTTTTAAATATAAAAAAATGTAATGGAATGTAAATTGGCTATTCATAATTTTACGGACCACTTTTATTTATTCTTTCCTACTTTTATGTGCAACCATTTTGATGGTTCACACATGTTATGAAAAATTGAGCACCTATTTAATCAATAATGCAACTATGCTAACGAATAAAACCCATTCTTTCATAAGAAGTTTATTATAAAAATCCTCTTATATAATGCAATAAAACAAAAGGAAAAAATACATTTCTCTCAGTGTCGTACATTTAATTCAAAAATAATATAATTTGCAATCAAACTTAAATTGTTGATGAGTGTATCCAGGCTACATATATATCTTCTCATATACTCTTCAGTTATTTTTTAAAAAATTTATTATATTAATTATTAATTTATTTATATTTACTAATTATAATGCATAAACTGATATATTTGAGGATTTAACTTAGTTAATGTATAAATGTTTTAGGATTAATCAAATGATCAATGGATTTACTTATATTATGTTATGGTAATGAAAATATATTATTCATGTGATCCACGATCTACTGAAAAGTTAAGAGAGTGAAATCGCAATCATTTTCAGGTACATTAAAAAGTACAAATGTTATAAAATTCCAAAAATATAAGAATGTTTTATTTTTTAAAAAATAAGGAAATAAAGTAATAACGCAAACAATATTCCTTTATGTAAAATTTTAAATATATCATCAAACATACATAATAAGAAATTAAAGAAATTAAAGCTCAATTATTTCCAGATGTTTGATATTTTTACATTCTTCTGTCAAAGTGTAAAATGGTAGGAGAATCTGAACATATTTATTCTCTTTTCGATTCTAGTATAGTGCGACATTTGCAAATGATGATGAACATTATGGTTGCTTTTGTGTCGAACAGATAAGAATTGATTTTGTATTTATAGATCGTTTGTATTTTGTTCATTCATTAATTTTATAAACTTTCTGATCAGATATATTTTTTTAATGTTTTATAATGAATTATATGTTAAATATTCTGACTGACTCAATGAAATTCTGATGTATTAATTTTCTTTAGAATTGAACTTTTCCTTTAAATTTTAATAGAACATTATATCCTGTTATGATACGGAAACCATTTTTTCCCTGCATAATTGAAAAGTTTTTTTTAACAATATTGCTGAAAAATTAAAACAGGAGGTATTAATAAATAATAGATAGATATATATATATACTAAAATTTATGAAAGAATAATTTAAAACATTTAAAAAGACAAAATCAAGAAATGTAACAATGAAAGAAAAAAAATGAAAATATGGAACACAGCAAGTCAAAAAAGCAATCGGGCTGAGGACCGAATAAGGGGTTAAACTAGTTTAATAATTAACCTTCCCCTTTGCTACTTGGTAGGCTGAATAGGAAATAAATTGCAAAAGAGTTCATGATTAAAAGATGCAAAAAAATTCAGCGATAAAATCTACAAAAAAAATCTATAATTCTGGTAGGCTGAATTGGGAAATCCAAATTACAAAAGAGTTCAATGATTAAAAATGCAAAAAATTTCAACGATAAAATCTTACAAAATAAAATCATAATTCTAAAAATTATCAACAAATCAAAATATAAAACATTTACAAAATTCAAAGAAATAAAGATTCAAATATGTGAGTAGTTCTTAAGCATCAAGATGTATATCACAATACTCAAATGAAAAAATATAACATATCTTCACCATATAAATTGAAAAAGAGATTTAAAATATTGTTGATTGGTATAAAATGTAAAAAGGATGCAAACAAGTTGGTAATAAGTTGTATGGGTAAAGAAGTATACATGGGTCCAGAGAGTGAGTAAAAATGTAAGCAGTGAATGTAATAAATTAAATTTTCATTTCTTAGACCACTAACAAGCCACTTTGTGGACCTAATATTGTTGTGTGGTGGATTTGAAATTGATCACATGTCTGCAAAAGATGTTTAATATTGTGATATAAGTATTTAAGAAATTTATTGGATAATCATGATCTTAAACAGTTGTTGAAGAATTTTTTAATGTTAATAAACTTGTCATTTTATTTGGTTAATTTTGATTACATGAATAAAAAAGCCCAATAAAAAATATTCCTATAAATGATCTGTGTAGATTACTGTTCCAAAAAAAGGCATTATTATTATTATTATTATTATTATTATTATTATATATATATATATATATATATATATATATATATATATATATATATATATATATATATATATATATACCGCTGTGTTTGTAGAAAATGCAACACCATGAAAGAATCATCAGAATCAAATGAAATTTAATGCAGAAACGATCACCTCGATACAAATAAATGATGAAATTTTCAAAACAAAAGAAAACAAATTGCTGTCCGAAATCAGTATTTGGTGCAGCCACCATGCGCTGCAATGCGCTGCTAACATCGGCATGGAGTCAAACATGTTGAATATCTGCTTGAGGAAGAGAATTCCATATCGCTTGTATGCGCAACCAAAGTTCGTCTTTGAAACTGCAGACGCGGATCACGAGCGAGACGCCGACCAACCATCCCACGCTCAATAGGCGACATATCCGGTGAATAAGCAGGCCAAGGAAGAAGTTGTACGCGTTGTGCTGAACAGAAGTCTCGAACAGTCCGCGCAACATGTGGGCGTGCATTATCCCGCTGAAAGATAGCTCCAGGATGCCTTGGAAGGAAAGGAATGACTTCGGCCAGCACTTCACGGACGTGTTCATATTGAGATTACCCTCAATTCGTAATAAATTGATCGTCCATGATACGAAATCGCACCCCAGACCATAACTCCGGGTGTTCGACCACTATGTTCACGCACAGCCACTCAGAAGCAAGCAGCGTTGACTGGCATAACGTCTAACACGAACACGGGCCAACAAGGGTCCACAAATTGAAGCGTGATTCATCTGAAAAGACAACTTTGGTGCCAATCATTGCTCAATCTCTGTGCTCAAGAGCCCACTCGCCGACGCAGCTGTCGATGATTCTGCCGAGGGAATCCTGTATAAAGGCACCTCTTTGCACGCAAATCCACGGCGCAGAAGACGACGACGAATTGACGAAGCCGGACAATTGTACACCCAGCAGTAGACACGTGCTGCCTTGCCTGGCGGAAGCAAGTGATCATTCACCGCCATGCGGAGCAGGTGTCGATCATCGCGCTCTGATGTCACCTTCTGTCGTCCAGTGCCTGTTTTTCGAGTTGTTCAAAGCCCGTCGGTCCACTGCTTCCAAACCTCGCATCACTGTGAACTGTTCCGCTGCATACGAGCTGCTACAGCGATAGGAAAATCCTCCTTCTTCGAAGGCCGATTATCCTCTGTTCAAAACTCCGCAAGTTGCTTGAATTTCTTATTCTTCCGTCGTGAGGCATATCAGGTCTCACTAAACGCTTCAAGCTACTAACAAATAATCATAGACTTTTTTCAAGGCTACAGCACTTTTATTTATACGCTTTCTTGCATCATTCAGAGTGAAAAGCGCGCAATGCTAGATGGCTCTGAAACTTATTAATTTGCATAAATATCCTTAAGGGTCTGACATTTGCTGCGAATTTCATTTGATTCTGATGATTCCTTCATGGTGCTGCATTTTCTACAAACAGTAGTTTTATATATATATATATATATATATATATATATATATATATATATATATATATATATATATATATATATATATATATATTGCAAATTTTATCAAGCTGAAATTTTTGCATTTTTTTAATCATTTAACTATTTTGTAAATTTGGATTTCCCAACGCCTAAATTAAATTATAGATTTTATTTTTGTAGATTTTATCGCTGAATTTGTTTTTTGCATCTTTTAATCATGAACTTTTGCAATTTGGATTTCCTATTCAGCCTGGCCTTCAAGTCGCAAAAGGGGAAGGTTATACCATTAAACTAGTTTAACCCCGCTTAATCGGTCCTCAGCCCGATATTGCTTTTTGACCTGCTGGGTCCTTACATTTTTATTTTTCTTTTCATTGTTATATTTCTTCTGGTTTTTTGTCTTTTAATTATTTTAAATGATTCTTCTTAAATTTTCAGTATATATATACATATATATATATATATATATATATATATATATACATATATATATATATATGTATGTATGTATGCATGCATGCATGAATATATACATGCATTTATACATATACATATGCGTGTGTGTACGTGTGTGCGTGCATATTATGCGTGTACAGATGTTTTATATATATATTACATATTATTATTATTATTATTATTATTATTATATTATTACATATATATACATATGCATGCATGCATTGCATTAGCTGCATGTATGTATGTATCATATATGAACATTTATCTATTATTATTACGTGTGTGTAAGTGCATTATATATACGCATTATATATATTACGTGTGCATGATTTTATATGTGCGTGTGCATTATACATATGGTATTTTCCTTATATTTTATTATTACCTTATTATTATTATACACAGCAACAAGCACATTACTGATATTGTCAATAACGAGCAGAAAAAAAGTGAAATAATCTCAGTGAATGACAAAAATCAGAATGACTTCTTGAACCTCTTTAATCAACCCGCATCTCAAAACAAAACGAATCCGACTCATTACAACGATACTTTTTACGTACGAAAAACTGATCAAATATTTTAAATAATTAAAAGTTTAGCTCTGATTTTCAGAAAAGTACTCTCTATGAAACATATCATATAATTACATTCTGCATTTAGAAGGGTATCCTATATTCCTAATTGTTGTACACATCTCAGTAATACCATTGAGCTGACAAGTACTTGAACGTATACTACTAGTCATTTATAGCCTCTACTATCTTTTTATTTAATGGTCGGTGCATTGATAATATATTTTAAACGGAGCCACAAATGTTCTGTATATTTGATAGAATTGAAACGACCAGTTAAATGATCTTAGTATTAGGACCATTATTTATATATACTTTACTGGGTAAAAGAAGTTCGGTCCTTTTGAAAACAAACTTTGCAGTATTGGAAAAACAGCCCACAAATGGGGAATATTTTACATGTGTGTGTGTGTGTGTGTGCGTATTTATATATGTAAAAGGTATTTCTTCAATTAGCGTGCGGATGGTGTTCTGAGGGTTCGAAGTACATATGCTCTCAATCATACTTCATTGTTTATCCTCTGATTGAGATTGTTAGGGCGTTTTAACTTTTTGTTGAAGAGAGCCGTCGTAATTCAAGAAGTGTCCTGCATAATGTATTTTTGAATGCTAACAAATTCTTATTTACAATAACTACCCCCGGAGTTGCATTTTGTACCCATAAATTCATTTCCAGTAAGACTTGAACTTTTTAAGGATTTTGATAAACATGATTGGAAAAATCTGTAATTTCACTATGCCATTTTCTAAGCCGATACACTTCCTTATAGTTTAGTCTGGGTAAGCTGTCACAAATTCAATCGCACCAATCAAATCGATTTCGTAAAGGTTTTTGGAATGTATTTTCTTTAATTTCCAAATGCATTTATCACTTATTACAAAGGTACTGTTTTACCGTCGAATAATTAATGGCATTAAATTACTTTCCTATCCGATCTCAGTTTCAATTTTGCAGCAGAACTGTTGGTTAAGTAATTCCTTTAAATCAGAATCAATTATACTCTCACCGCGTAACTCTTATTTTCTATTACAGTGTGTACAACTTAAGTTTACAAAACGGAGAAGATTGAAAAACGGAGAAGATTCTAACTACATCAGGAATAGTTTTTTAGACAGTTCCTCTATTTTTGTTTGATCTACATTACTGTTAATCCATTTCCTTTACAAGTAACGCATTTTACAAAAACCTCGCATTTTGATCATAGATTACCTGTTTCCACATATTTTAAACAGGCACTGTTCTTCATCAAAATTTTGTTTCGTTCATTTTCTGAAGAAGTTATTATAGAAGCACACTCTTGTCAATTGTGTGTTCTTCTGTCACAAAATGTATAAGACATCTTTTATTCCAAAGTGACACGCCTGCGGTAGCCAAAGGCAAATCTTTATTATTTCTGTACTTCAAAAAACATTTAGCTTCTTTTTCTGAAAAAATAAGTAATTTTAAACTTTCTTCTCTTTCGATGCCTAATTTTAAAAAATTTAATAATTCTTTCATGCATTCAATATGGCTTCCAATCGGATAACGTTTTGAAACGCAAAAATGATCCCATGTTTCAAAATAATTCTCCGGAAGTGCTGACTCAACCGGGGGAAATAACATGGCTTCGTACCTTTGCTTAGCAATGCTTAAAATATCCAGAAATCATAACTGTGCCTCCAGAATGCTATACAAAAAAACAACAGATTTCACTTAGTTCTTATTTAAAATTAAGCTTATAAGTCTACACTTATGATTATAAATTAAAAGCTTCTCTTTTCCAAAAGTAGAATTTAAAAACTTTGTAGACTTTATATATTTTTCTTTTGCATATGGAACCCCTCTAGCAATTTATGAGCCGAAGAATTTGGTTTAAGGCACTAAGATAACTAATCAAACTTAACTTCCTGCATAAAGTATTCATCTACATGAATTTTATAGAATTGAGCCCAAAACCCAATCTATCCGTTTAGATTTAGTTTTAATTCTGTTTTTAATAGATGTACATATAATTCCTTAGGATTTGCTGAATTACTATCTACAATCTCTTAGGATATCTTCTCAATTACTTGTTTTTATTTTTTATTTTATAAAATTTAATTGAATACTCACTCTTTTATGAGTTCCATTTCCAATTCAGTTTCTTAAACTTCGGTTAAGTAAGCAGTTTAAATAAATTTTCTGATCCAATATGTTTTAATTTTCAAATTTTTCTGACAGAGATACTTAAAGGGCAAAAAATCTCATAGTAGTCCTTTTTCTCATCGCTTAGAAGTTAATTTTTCTTATAATATTCACGGGAAAATACAGAATGTCTTTGTATTGCATAAAATCCAGAATTGATACATAAATTTGAAATCAGAAATACATTCTTTAGATCAGAAATGCTTCACTTCAGAATGAAGTTCTGTCTCAGATACCACTAATGTTGTAAACAGACCACATAGCAATAATTTTCCAGTTTAAATTAGGGGGAAATAATGTCTAGTAATTGTTTTTTGTGATGTTCTTTATAGAGCTCAAATGATACAAAATAAGCCTAATTATAAAGTCGGTATAAACAACAAAAATTTGCCGTTAGTTACAGCAAACAATACATTAGAAAAAGTTTCCTTATGATAGCACGATATGAATTTGAAATGATGTGAACTCATTAAGCAGTGGAATATTTTCTACAAAATTAGTGATAAGTTAGTGCTCAGAATAAGTTAGTGATTAGAATAAGTTAGTGATTTCCTTTCTGAACTAAAATGTCGTATAATGATGTCCATTAGAAAGCTAATGGTTAAGTTACCATTTCTTTGAATTGATGGGGAAGAAGAACATGGTAATTTCATGTAAAATGTTGAATTAACGTTTCAATGGAGTTTTTACTATCACTCAGAATTTAAATGATGACTCTATTAAAAAAATATACATTAAAGACATCATTAAACATTCAGAAACTTTTCTCGTTAGGTTTGAAGAAATTTTCTAGAGTAGGGTCCAGTTCATATGTGGGCTGCAAAAATTATTAGTTCAAAGAAGAAACTACAAATGCCCAGTTTCTTTTTGCGACATTGTAAAATTTTCAGTAATTATTTGTTAATAGTTTTTTTAGTCTCTATATTTGAAAAATTCTTATTACAATCAATATTTCCTGTTTTTCTTATAGGAGAAAATCATAACAGTTGAAATGAATTTTTAAATTAAGAGGTAAATTAGAAGTTCATTGACTCTTTGGTTTCAAACCATTTAAAAAAATAATTTTGAATTATTATCTAATCTTATGATGTTCTGCATATTTCAAAAATTCCTTATTACATAAATTAATATTTTACCACAACTTATTATTTTCATTACCTAAGCGTTTAAGATCAGTTTACAAAATGCAATATTTGTGTCATCAAGGAGTGAGTTTGATCTCGATAACAGACAAACGACATGCAACGATCGATTATTGATCGAAGAACGTAGGCTTAGTTGGAATATTTTCAAATGTGAATAATTTCTTCCACATACTTACATTTACATAATAAAAAATAAACTTTGTAATCTTTAATAATTACCGGATGTGTTTCTTCAAACTTCCGTTTAGCACTAACCTCAAATGTATATCAATAATAAAGAACAAGACCCTCAAAATTTAAGATGAAAACCCTAAAATTTAAAGTGAAATTGATTTCAATGAAATAAATGCCTTAATTTTTGTCTTTAGTATTTATTCTTGTGACAAACCTTCGAGTAATAAATGTGTAATATGTTGATAATTTTATAGAAACTATTTATAAGCCCTACATAAATAAATAAACATCTTAACTATTATTTTATCAGGGTAGAAAGGCAATACTAGGAATTTCTACTAAAGAAATTTTCCGAGTAATTGCTCTAATACACATAAGACTTTGTACCACCCTTTTTTTCCTCTAAAATGAGCTGATAATTAAATTTTGATAAATATCTATAGCAATGTTTTCTGTCTTCTTTATAAGTTGTTATAACATACTCGTAGCTTAATGTATGCTGAAAATAGATATACTTATTTACGATAAATAAATTACTTATACAAAAAAAACTCTGATTTCAAAACTCTCATTAAAATCAATAAAATTTGAAATATATTTTGAGAAAAACGTAATTGCACTTATTTTTCTGTGACATGTAATGAATATTTACAATTTTAAAAATTCAATTTTAGAATGCTTTTGTTTATTAAATTCTCATAAATAATACATCTACGTATTCAGCAAAGCATATCTATTTTTCAACATCAGAATTTTAATAAAAAATGCAGATTTTGAAGCATTTGAGCTTCTCAATTATCTCAAAATAATGACTATACTTTTTGAGTAAAACATTTCTATATTCTTTGCATTGATTGAAAATAAACTAATTCAAATGATATGTAAACGTTGTAAATATTTTTTCTATGTCTTAAATATTGTGTTTAGTAAGGCTGTGTTCATTCCACTAGTATCGACATATCATAAAACTTTTAAATTTGATTTTTTCACTAAATTCATCAAAAAGAAAGCAAACATCTTAATCCAAACGAATTTTTAAAAATTATTGATGAAATATTTTTTCTATGAAACCAATTAAACACTAAATAGTTTAACATAATAATTCATTAGTGGTATATAAATCTATATTTTTGAGCAAATATGAAAAACTTATACTCAAAAATAAGATTATGTTATATTTCTAGAGACAAAGGAATGATATTGAAGTGTTATTATTCAATATGGATCAAAAGTATACTTGACATATTACAACTCCTAGTTTATCAAAATGTAACAGTATTAGATATGGTTGCACTTAATTATTAAATAATAAACTTGATTTTACCAAATATTATAAAAGGGAAAAATAATTATTATCACATAAAAGTAAACTCTTACTACGAGTAGATCTGCTGCAGATGCAAGGAAAAAGAAATATAAATTTATATCATTAACTTCGTCTTTATTTATTAATTTGAATACAGTAAATTATAGCTTGAACTTTTAGTTTCAAGTTTTACTAGTGTAATATCATTTTAAATTAAATGTAATGTCATTCATAAGTAAAATTTTTAAAAAAATTATAATGAAAATTGTTAAAGATATAAAATAATAATAACTAGAATGAAAAAGCATTGACGTTCCTTAAGATTTATTATAATAATTTATTCCCGCCATTTTATAATATAAAATACATATGCTACTCATAAATAACGCCTAATACACTAATTCTTCGAAATATTTCCATTTATTTTACCGAATTCCAGTTTGTAGCTTCTGAGAAATAAAATATAAAAACTAATTATAAGGAATATTAATGCTTATAGGAAAATAGAAGAAATTTTACGAAATAAGAATATTCATTTTTATTCAATATTTTTTCTATTAAGTTAATGGAAATATTAGTTTTAAAAGCTTTGATACTAAGCTCATCTAAACAAGTTTTGGAAACTAAATATTTTTTTTAATTTAATATATATATATAAAGGATTTTAGTTTCATTATGAACTTGGTTAAGTTTCTAATATGTATACAAATTTATTAAAAAATAAATTAGGTATGTCAAACTAAAAAAAAATCAGAAAAAAATAAAATCTAATATCATCTTTTTAAATTGAATATATGAGAAAAACTTCATCAAAAAAGGAATTATATTCAGATTAAAATCATTTTAAATATTAAAATTTATGTTTGTCTTTTTGTTACATAATAGATATATATTATAATAATAGAATTTTTTATATAAAAGAGATATAATTTTAAAATTTTCAATAGAAAATAATTTTCTTTCATTTTTAATATTTAGATTGAAAGAAGTATCTTGTTTCATTTCAAAGCGCTTAGAGATTTCACTTCCTTTTAGAGCGTTTGTACGAGTAATTCTGATATTTTACAAATAATTTTTGAACCTCAGGCTTTTTTTTTCCTTAAAAGAACATATCAAAACTCTGCATGGCTGTAAAATATGAAAGTTCCCCATTATGACGTAACATTAAACTCTTACTTCGAAATTGAGACTATAATAAGATTGAATATTTGATTAAAAATATTAGCATGTTTATTTAAGTAATTACCATTTTGATATTTAAAAAAAGTTCAGTTTTCTTCTACTATTTTATTTTTATAAGAAAACTTGTTAAACTTAATCTGTTATGCAACACAATTTCCTCTTAATTATTAAGGCATGTATCATATAGTAAGATCAGCCTCTGTATTCCATCCTCATAGATATCTGCCGCCTGATGGACGGCCGTTTTGACATCGTCATCATGGCGCTGGCCGCCTAAATTCTTTCTTCAAGTAGAGGAACAAGTAGCAGTCACTGGAAGATAAATAAGGTCTTCACTGAGGGGTTTCAGGTTTTTCCCATCTGTATGATACAATGAAATCTCGGATTCGACGAACTACGCGTGGACGGTCAATCTCTTTAATGGACATGCATGCCTTATGTTTGTGATTGCTCGACGCATTTTAGTTAAGGTGTCACAATTTGTCATAGAATTTATTGTGCCATCCCGAGGCAAAAATTCGACAAAGAACACCCCCTGCCCATTCCGAATTACAGTGCGCATAGTTTTGGTGCTAAAATAGTTAACCTGCGTTTCTCGTTTTTGGGTGATGTTGCATATTCCTGTTTCCATCTTTAATTACTTTCAATCGTTTTCTTACCATTCTATCGATCATAATGTTTCTCCCATATACATTATTAATCTGCAGATGAATTTCGGCAGTTTTCACCTCTTTTGTATGCAGAAAAAGAATAACAGTGGGAATTTTACAATTGGCCTCATTTTGATTTATATGGGGCATTTAAATGCGCACAAACATAAATCGAATATTTTCCTGCTGCGATTAACCATAAGAGACTCTGTGCATTTGCATAGAATAGAGACTAAAGTGTTGCAGCTGCGATATTTAAAATAGGTACTTACCTAAAAACATGCCTAGCACATTAAAAGTAAATACTAAAAAGGATATATCTTATTTTAAATACAAAGAGGCACCGTTTGAGAAAGTCATTTGAATTGGTTTAATTTTAAAATATCATAGTCATTCAAAAAAGTATTCTTCTGTTTATACAGAAACAATAAAATTATTATGAGAGTAAGAATAGCCCTTATTGCGATACGTCACTCCCAGAATGTATAGGAAATCAAATAAATCATTAAATTAAAGAAAAGAATATATAAATAATTTTAAAATTGCAATTGGTAAAGAGTTTCTGGAAAACAAACAAAAAAAAAATAATGTTGTAAAGTTTTAAATTTTTCTGAACATTGATCTAACGCTGACTCGAGATATTTTTTTTTTTTGAGAAAACTGAATGAAATCAAATCGATTAAACATTTTCAATAATATTAGGTATGGGTCAATAATTTTCTACTCAATATAAAAACAAGTTTTTTGGAGTGAATTTCACAGTTTCAGAGGCTTTTATAAGTGTTGCAAATTTGTAATGGATTTCATTTTTGTAACATTGCAAACATTAATACGCGATATGCATTCCTTCTTACATTTTTTAAAAAATCAATAATGTTAAAATATAAATTTTATTTTCATTATTTTCTTATATAATTACATTTTTTTTCCCGTAAGAAATATTTTAGTTGAAAGAAACATTTCTAAGAATTCTTTAAGTATAAAATGCTCTATGAATACCAAAATGAAATGTCACTGAATATGGGGAAAATGAATTTTATGTAGAGTCACAAATTCATGCATTTATATTCACTTATTATTATTACTGCTTATTAAATTTATTTATGATTTTTGGAAACCTATTTATTTGCTGAAAAGGACAAAATATGTATGATATTATGGCTATCTAAAGTAAAAAGATTTAAATAAATAACAGTCTTATAATCGAATAAAAATATGTATTATCAAACTTTTAAATTATTCATTCAAGTTTAAAATATTTTGTTTACTATTATGTGGTTAAGTCGTTCATTAAATGAAGTAAAAAATATATGAGAATTTTTTTAAAAACTAATCGTTATTTTAATCAAACCCAAACATATGTGATGCTTTTGCATTTTCGTCTTGTAATTATGAAAGAAAAGGATACTAAACGATGAATTTTCAATCAAAACATTGTAAAAATTCTAATCCACAAATGCAAAAATTAAGTCAAGGCAATGATGCAAAATTAAAGTAAGTTTACATCATAATCTACTCCTCATTTGTTCAATTTCTGATCTTAGAGGAAAACCTCTCTGAAAACAATTCAGGATGTCCGAAAATGAATGAATTATAAATTATCATAGATTCTATTTTATTAAAAACATCACAGCTATCTACTAATTTGATTTATTTTGAAAAACATACCACATTTTTTTTAAGTGAATCTGAAGGATTTGAGAGGATTGATTTTCTAGCGTACTATCTTCTGATATTTCAACTTCTCTACAGAAAAAAATACAGCAACATACAGTATTGTCTCTACAAGAGAGTTATAGTGACATATCTAGACATGACTGTTTTTGTTTTGGGACGCACAATCATAAAATGGTTCATTTATCAAGGAGGTTTTTTTTTTTTTTTTTTTTTTTTTTTTTTGTATTCATGCCATGTTTTTATCTAGCTCTCGATATAATGCATAGTATTAGGGATGTGTTTGCATTTACTTATTATATTTCGTGCCCAAAAATAAAAGAAAAGAACCGTAGATATTTGACAAGAGAATGTAAACGTCTTTATATTTTAGTAATTGATTATATTGTGTTCTAAAATATTTTCTTCTTGATTGGTTATGGAAAGAACTTTTAGAGATATAACCAGGTAAGTTAGCATAAAATTCATTGTAGGTCTTTTTTGAAGTAAGATATTTCTTTCTCTCTTTTTTTATTTAATATATTTAAAGAAATTGTGATTAAAAGTAAATGTGATTATGTGTATATACCTTTGTAAAACCTTTAAGCATATGTTTATTTAAATAATTATTTTAAATAAAGTGTGTAGAAAATATTGAATGTTTCAAAAAAAAGTGTGATATGTTAGGTTAAAAATTGAATTAACTTTTTTTGGTATTTCCTTATAATTTTTTTATCTTTATATGTGGAATAGATCAATGGTGAACAGAATTTTTTTGAAACAAATTCTTTTCCTTCACTTTTATTCACCTATGAATAAAAATTCTAATTATTCTATTGGACAATGTTTGTGTACAGTTGCGAATAAGGAATAGTTTTGCAACTAAGAAATCATTGTTAGAAAAACTTTGAAATTATAATTGCTGAAATAAAGCTCAAACTAAAAGAAATTTGGGAACAATTTCTTTTTTTTTTGTATGAATAATTAATTACTAGCACTGAAATATATAATTGCTTATGTATCATAAGAAAAAAATCCTGTTATCATTACGTTTTCTTATTGTCAAGCGTTTCAAATGATATGATTACAAAAAGAAAGAAGACTACTGTAGAATAATAGTACAATATACATATAATTGGAGAAAAAACTGCAGTTTATTTTGATTTTTTAAAATTCTAATTCAGAACTTTAAGATAAAAGAAAACTTGAAACAAAGTACAAAATAAAAAAAATACCAAATTACTAATTCTTCATTTTTGCTGCCCCTAATTGCAAATAAATTTAGAAGATAAAAGACATTGAAAAAATTATATGTTAATTGTATTATATGAGCAAACATTTTTTTCTTTTATTTCTCTTCTAATCGATCGGTTTGTGTATTCACAGAATAAAAAGAAAATTAACACTCTTATTAACTCACGAAAATTTTATCGAGGCGTAGTAAAATTTATATTAAAGTTAAAAGAACTTCAAAAGACAGTAACTTGGTAAAATAATAGGCCAGTTCGTTAACTAAATTAATGTAACTATTCTACTTCCAAAAAGGAACTCTTTATTTATGGATTCCAGTTTATTCTTCAGAATTAAGCAGTGAATAGTCTAAATAATTTATATTCCAAATGTCCATAGAATCTGATTTTTAGTTCTCAGATATTTGTGGAAATTCATTAGAGGAATATTTACTAGATTATTTCGCACGAACAATTAATCTCCAAACATTTTAATTTCTTTCGTTTCACGATGAACGTCTAAAAACAATTAACACTAAAAAGTTAGGGTCATTAGAGACACTTTGTGAAAGTTATAAAAAAAACTGTAATCTTTTTTTTTTAATTTGATTTTTCTTAAATGCTTTTATTTTTTATATTTTCATAATTTAAAAGTTTTGATTTGTGATTAATATTGCTAGTTCATATATAAAGCATACTTTTTACAACAATTTTCAGTTCAGAACAACGTACGTTAATAAACTCGGTAGTAAAAAGTGCGAAACTAGTAAACATACCCTTGCCATTTGATTTGATGTCTTAATTTGGACCTAGTGTACATCTTGAAATAGAGGAAATAATTTCATGACATTTTAGTTTTACGTTTTCTGGATTCGTGGACTCTTATTAAAAGATATTTGTGGAATCATTACAATCCACTTACTATATAACTGCATATGCGTAGTAATTCATACTTTTAAAACTATTATATTATACAATTTTTATACACTTTTTGAATTGAAAAAATTATTGATTGATGTAAACATTTTTGAAAAGTTGTTTACGCACAATCCCACAAAATTTAAAATTTAGGCTATTTTTAGGCTGAGAAAGCAGTTTTGATAGAAAAAGGGGGAATGCATTCTATGTGAGAAAAGTTCTTTTTAAAAATAATAAATTATTTTGAACAATAATTTTTAAATTAATGTATGTTAATTAACAATATTGAATTACAATTTGAAAGTAAATTGTTGTCCCTGAACATTTCTTGCATCTAATCACATTTCAATTTTTTAATATTTAAATTAGAATTTTTGTAACCATGTTTTGTTTCCTGATTTTACAGTTCTATCTATTGATTTAATGTTAAAATTTTCTATATTCTTTAAATTATACTTAATGGTTTTGGCTCTAATGTTAAACATAAATACTTGGTAAGTTGAACTATTAACAAGGATATTATTCAAATATCTTAATTTTACAGTGTTATCCATAAACTCAATGTTACATTTTTCTATATTCTTATACATTTAATTTAACAATTTACCGTTTTCTTTCAATTAAAGTACATTTAGCTTGAAACAAATTTATTTTAATATCTAACTGTTTGCTTTAATTTTAGTTTCTATTAGCTTAAAATATATTCAGTTTCACAATTTATCGTTTCCTTTAATTTTAATTCCGGTTAGTTTAAAATATATTCAATTTAACAATTTATCATTTGTTTTAATTTTAATTACATGTAGCTTATATTATTTGAGTCAATCTAAATGAAAAACTGCGAATAACTGTTTTGTGCGTTCCTTAGGGAACAAACTCGGTTGATATTGTAGAAGCAGTGTACGAAATGTTGGGTGAGGAATCGTACGATCGAATAAAAACGTTACTTGCAAGAGATTTCAATATAAACTTTGCAAATGGACAAGAGCAATAATTTATTGAAGACTTTAAAATCAGATATTTAGATTTACAAACCAATCCAAAGCATTATACTACACGTAGATATACTACAATCGATGCTAATTTTCTACAAAAAAGTTTAAAAACTGAATTATAATTGTGTGGAGTGTTTGATGCGTGTATTTATGTTATGTATCACAAACCCTTGTATGAAAGATTTGAATAAAAATATTTTAGTTTATTAAAGAAAGATAGCCACCTTGGGAGGCTAAATCTATTGTATAGAACATTTTTTTAAGTTTAAAAATTTTTATTATTTTTATTATGGTGTCCAAATATTCTGTATTTTTCATGGATTGAAATTTGTCGTGAAATATGTTATTACTTATTCAAAAGTTAATATTTTTAATGTTTGATATGTCTTTTGAACTTAAAATAGCCTTAACATAAAATAAACTTTTCGAAAGAGCAATTTGATATAAAAAGGCCTTGGAAGCACCCCACGTTATTTAATGGTGATTACAGAATTATATATTTATGAATTATAATTTCTAAATATATTCCTTACATATGCTATCAAAAATACGTTTATCAATAAGTTTGATTTCATTTTGAAATTTAAGATAACATTTTCTTAGAAGAGAGAGATAATCTCTTACATTATACTTTAAATCCTTAGCTTTTAAAAAGGCGTCTCAGAACAACAATGTTCTTCAAAAACATTCCCATTCATGTGGACTGAACGACTTAAGAATTCTTACGTTTGTTAGTGAAAGTTTCTGGTTTAGGGTTAGTAGCTAAAATATGAGTGACTAGTATCCCCAAGGAACTGTAAAAGGAAATAAAGAAAAATTGTAATGCCCCGTAATTTTGTCCTATGAGAAGCTATTCGGGCAGTGAAACATACCTGCTATAATCGAAATTTATAGACGTTTTCTACTAACATTTCATTCTTTACACTCCTGAGATTAAGAAATTACATACTAATTTTTTAGAAGATCGAATTACAGTTTTGGAGTTATTAATTACTTTTTAGAGGTATTTTGCAATATTTCATAGAATCATTTAATGATTTCTTATAAACCCCCTGTATTTCTAAGGCATAAAAACTAAATTTTCTTAACCAAAATCATTGTGATACTTTTAGGAGAGTTTGATTTTTCTTATTGTCTTCTAAGCTATCATATTTGAAAAAATATTTCTATGATCAATCATAACTTTTACTTATAAAAAGAATTTGAACAATTGTTAAAAACAGCCAAAGTTATTTTCCTTTTGTCTTAACCAATTTTTTAGTGAGATAAATCTTAAATTCATTTTTCTGTGAAATTTTGGTATAGAAATTCTAAGAATGCTATATTTTGATTACAGTTTTTAAAATATTTGCCCTTTTATTGGAATTGCATGAAAAATCATTTCATTTAATTGGGCATAATTCCCCCCCCCCCTCAAACTAAAAAAATCCTTTTATTTATTTATTTATTATAAAACCAACTCTACGAGATATTTCTATTTCTTAATTCTCAAATAGAGGTAAGAATGTATTGTATAAAATTTAAAGAATTTCTAACACATATAACTGAAATATTTAAAATGGTTTTAAAGTTTATTTGTAGTAACCATTATTCATTTAATTAAAATATTAAATTTTTATATTTAAATAAAATCAATAAAATAAACGATATTATGATATTGTTTAATATTTACCGCATGATAATAATGATTAAATATAATTGAATAAAAAAAAGGTAAAATCAGTAAATTAGTATATAATTAAAAATATCTAATGAATAACTCTATTTTATTTTTGAGGCTAAAATATCTAATGAATATTTTGAATTATGTTAAGAAAATTTAATTCTATTATACACTTTTCAATATTCCCTGCTTTAAATATCATGCTATTTAATACATGATTTTTTTAGAATCTTTTTCAAATTGAGATACTTTAGACATAAAATGTACAGTCCTATAATAAGGATAAGAATAAAACTATCTTTAGAATTAAATAAAAAATTAAGGATTATATAAAATTTAGAATTGTATTTTAATTTCGTGAAAACACTGAAGACACAGGAATTTTATACAAAATTGATTTTTTTTTTCTATTTCTTACATTATTTATTTTTTAGCAAACAGGAATGAAAATTTCGAATAAGACATTTTCAGGCAAAATTTCTAATTAAAAGTTTGAATATCAGAAGTTCCTGATTAAACTTTTTAAGGTTAATAATCAAGTTGATATTTTTATTTAAATTTATTTTACACTGGTGTTCAAAATTAGGAGAATTTTCCCATTTGGTCAATTATACCTAGAACTGCTGGATAGATTTTAATGGAATTTGGTTTGTACCTAGGGTTCATATAATACAAAATTAACCATGCAACGATTATACTGACTACTATTATTAAACGTTTTTGAAAATTTTTTTTATGTCTCTTTCTTTTTTCAGGACTTTTCTAACTTATATATAGTATCAGAGTATGTGCCGGGTGGTAAGATATTTTCTCATCTGTGGAAAAGTGGAAGGTTTAGGTAAGGTGTATGCCATTTATGGGACTAAACTGCATGCACCTTTCCCCCTCCTTGTAGCATGTTCTACTATTTTTGATTATCTTGATATAAACCCTAAGTACATAATACTCATGATCGTGCATAACACTCATCGGAGTCACGAGGTATGAAGTAGCAGTTGAAGAATAGAGCCAAAAAAATGGTTATAAGGAGTATAGTCCCCTCTTTCAGATTTACATGGCTCTCACCGTGATGTTATGCCGGAAATAAGGGAATTTATGAGTTCTGGCAATTTGTCCCACTCGTTCAGAACACTATTTTCTAGGGAGGGGTTGCGAATTTTAATTTCCTTCCCCAGAGCGGCCCATGCTTGCTCTATAGGATTGTAGTCTGGAGATCTGGCTGGCCAATTCATCCGGCGAATATCCTCACTTTCCAGAAATTCGTTGACCAAATGATCTCTGTGTAATATTGCATTGTCATCCATTAAAAGGAAATCAGAACCAATTGGAACCCTAAAATGGCGGATATAGAGCTTCAAGACCTCTTTCCCTATATCTCTCAAGAGTCGCAATACCTCTTTCAAAGGTATGGAGGTGTGTGCGGCTATCCAAATTGATACCAACCTAGACCATCAAGTCTCCGCTGCCGTAATGGTCGATTTCTTGGACATTAGAGGGCAGATAGTGGGTCCTTGGTTCTCTCCATGTGAATGTACTGCGAGAATTACTGGTTAGGCTGAACAGGAACTCTTCAGTGAAAGGAACGGTCATACATTGATCCATGCTCCAATCACAATGATCTTTGCATCATTTTAAGCCTATTCTTCCGCTCGCAGAACTGAGCTAGACCCAAGATTTTTTTGCAAAGAGCCCTTTCGCATGAAGTCATCTGGAAACAGTCACGCTAGAAACTCGGGTTCTTGTGGCAGCATACAGCTCATGAGAGACCTGAGAAGCTCTAGCATCCCTGTTACAACTCGCTATAATGGACAATTGGCTATCTTGTATGGTCGTCGTGGCTCTTGGATGACCTTACTCAAACTTTCACTCGACGGATCCGGTATCCTGAAACTGTTTCCATAAGTTGGACACGACGCTGGGCGTCAAATTGAATTTTCTGCAAATATGGATTTGAGACTGGATTTTTACTAATCTACCCACAATTCGCCACCTCATACCATTATCTAAACGTTGGTTATTACTCAATTTTACTGTTTGAGTTTTAATTTAAGCGATTTCAACAAAAAAAAGAACAAGAAATTCGGCGAAATAGGCTAGCGAACGAAATGCAGATTCTGGCTGGCGCGCTTATAAATCCTGTTTTTCGACAAATTCTGCCCACACACGCTGATAGACTAGCGTATCAGACATAAAAAAATTGTATCTTTATTTCGAATCAGGATTTTTACATTTCGCTCAATTCTTTCCATGAAATTCGACAAAATATGCAAATTCTCTTAATTTTGAACACCAGTGTATTTTCTGAGGCTGATTCAAATATTAAAAATCTATGATATAATTAACAGATTCATTGTATAAAATAAATATAGTAAATGTATTAAAAGAAATCTTTGAATGAGTAAAAAAAGAATTGAAAGGATTATTAAAAGCCCATTGAAAAATTTACTAAGCAAATAAGATTAAATGGTGTTTATTTAATTATCTTCAAGGAGATGATGAAAGAAAAGAGCATTGCTCAATAAAAAAAAAAAACAGTCTTGTCTATTCTTATGATATTTTTTCCTTCTTCTGGGAGTGAGATCTACGAGTCACTTTATCATATTTCGTGATGATGAAAGAAAAATAGTATCAAGTAACTGTCGGCTCCTATCATTCATTCTGTTTGGGATGTGACAGATATTAGACCGCTCTCTGAGTGTTGTTCATCAAAATATATTTTGACGGGGCTTGGCTCGAACGATCGAATGAAATGTTAAGCCTGTTACCTTGATGGGATGAATGGAAGCTTAGAAGTGTAACAACTTAGCAAAATATGTGATGTTTGAGTCATTTTAAAGGCATTAAGAATGCATGTGATGTCATTTTTGTTTATATAGATACAATAATGAGCCTAAATAAACTGAATGTTAATCTGTGTTGTTAAACAAACATGTTATTTTAGATATTGATTAGTCTTAGACGCGTTCATTTAAAACATTGCTTGCTTTATCCATATAGTACACGTTCAAAGTTTAATGAAAATGTTTCTTTTTTAAAAATGGGTACCTGTTATAAATGTGAAACCTAACCTTATTTAAATCTGTGGCACAGATTAATACACGGAAGTTATCTTTTAAAATAATTTGAGATGTTTGAAGTTCAGCCAACATGTCATAAATAATTTTCTTTTGTTCATGTTTAGAGATATAATAAAACAGACGGAATTGATTTTATACTAAAGTAGCAATAATTTTCATTTAAAAATTCCAACTGTAAAATATTTTAAAGAAAGAGACAAACATATCAGTCAATGCTGACAATTAAAATACAGATAATAAACCAATAATACTACAATTGTTGACAACGTAATAGTTTTCTACTTGATTATTGATCACCCAATTTAATTTTATATTCAGTTTAATATTGGAATTACTCTCATTATCAATTTCATCATTTGTGAAATATTTAGATCAAAGTTAATTAGATGTCAGGTTTCTTTTTCAAAACAGATTAATTCCCAACAATTTATGGATGGACTTTCAAAATATATCATTTGTCGAACCCTTTACCTATGCAATTTGAACTTTTCATCCTTGTGTCTGTTGTTAATTGAATATATATATATATATATATATGGCTCTATTTCCGATTAAAAATATCAGGATAAAAAGGAGCTTTTAAGTACAATAAAAAACTTGGTAGATTTATTTTTAATTACAACAATATTTCAGAATCACAAATGCCACAAGTGTGTAGATGCAAAGATAACAAACAATATGTTGAATCATTCGATCAACATGTTGTTAGGGGAAACATGAACATCGTTGGTAGCGATTTATTGCGAGAATTCATGAATAAAGAAACTGGATTCAGGCTCATGATTACTAATAGTAATCTTGTAGTAAGAAAACAAATTACTAATGATTTTGACAATTTTATTCTTAAGGTTGCAATTAAATATGGTTTGTCAATTGAGGCATTTGATGAATTTAGGTCATGTGTTTTGAAGAAAATTCTGTATTTGAATTTTAAAGTGGAAAGGGAAATTACAATTAAAGATCTAAGACTTGCTATATTTGCAGAAGGATTTTGTTATCGTTTATGTAGATAAGATTCCTGCAAATTATGCAATTATTTGCAAATTTTACTATCATAAATTATTGAGTGAACATGTAATGAATAATAATGCTTTCCAGTTATCCAAATATAGTAAAAATGAGAAATAAATAATCGTCTTCTGGCATTCAATAAGAAGTTGGGTTTACATCTTACAAACATTAAATTCCCATATATTTTCTTAACGCCAAAATTTCACAAAACTCCTGTCAAATTTCGAAGTATTACGAATGGATATAACACCTATATCACTAAATCTGGCAAACTTTTACAATCCATTCTTCAAAAATCTATTGACAATATTGAAAATACTGCTATTATTAAAAATAGTTTTGAAATTGTCAAAAACATGAAGGAACGAGAGGTATTCTCTATACATGGGTATGATTTTGAAGACCTTTTTAACTCAATAGATATTCATGATTTAATTAAAACTGAGGTAAAACTAATTTATAATGAAAGATACATGCTTAAATATGTTTTTGTGTACAATATCTGTCAAAAATAAATCAGATTTCATTTATAAAAGAGACATCATAAAATCAGCAGTGGTTGTATATTCTACGTTAATGGCCCTATTCACGATTTGTTGATATGCATTGTTTGAATAGTCATATCGAACACCAAAAAAAAAAAAAAAAAAGGTATGGACTTGTCTCTAAACTTTTCTCTTAAAATTAATGAAAAATCTCGAATAGTGGGCAGAAAACCTCGCTAACTTTAAAAGTTAGTAGAAAAAAGTAATGATTAGAAATTGCATTCCTCCAAAAAAAATAATATTGAGAATACGCTATTTATTATATCATTGAAAAAGGCTGTATTTTAGACAGCTACTGATAGAAGCATTAACAAGAATTTTAATTCTGATATTGTGCTTCCTGACAATGATCTTAGTGTAAATTAAACAAATGTTATTTGTTACCTTTTTATATTTTTTAAATTATATATGGAATTTTTAAAATTCCTGTAAGATTCTTTTAACAACTGTTTCTTATATTTTTTATCTCAGAAAATTAAACCTTTTTCACAAAAGAACTATTAATCATAAATAATGGTTACACAAATATAATTAACGATTAAATATCATTATTAAATAATGTAACCAAAGATAAATGGACTTTGGACTCTAAAACAAAGAAATGTTACTCAATTCATTGACTTCAATATTCTGTTAATTCTTTACAATATATTTTCCCATAACTTAACCAATTAATATGTTTTTCGAAAAACTATTACTTTAATTATAATTTTCTAAATAGTTCAACATCTTCACTTATGTAAACTTTATCACTTACAAAATCTAATTCCTATTCAAAAGAAATATTATTTAATAAATTAAAATAATTAAAGGTTAAAATATAATTTGGGTACAAATTGAAAAACACTACATCTTCAATCATGTATTTCATTGAATTTGCAGCTATTCATACATATAAAACTCATATAAAATTATACATTAAATAAGTAAAAAATCGAATAAAGATTCAGGAATAATTATTTTTATGGTGAAACACAAAAACATTTCATAGAAAAACTGTATAAATCCTGTTGTTTAACACATATAACTAAAATTGATGTGTAAAAGCAATACTCTATACTTTCCAAAATAATAACTCTTTTCTTGTAGAATAAAATTTTTAGATTCGTAAAATTATTCCACCATTCATTTTAAAAAATGGTAATCGCTGAAATGGATATGTTAGGAAGCAAAAGAAGAAAACATTTTCTAGATGTTCTCAAGTTTTAAATGGAAAGATTTGTGAGAATATGTGTGAGGTAATAAAAAGGGATTTTTCCCTGAGAAAAGAAAATGGAAAAATCCATTTAATTTTTGAAACAAGAAAATAAAATCTCTCTCGAAGCTCGTTCAATCGTGTATCTCATTTACATAAAAAAGAGAATAGCAAAGCAACATCCATTCAATAAGCAAAAGAGTTCAGAAAAAAATCACAGCCAATATTACTTAGTTTCTCACCTTTCCGTCTCGAACTCTTTTCTTGGTGCATTCGTTTACGTTGATTTATGCTCCTTTTCAAACGCTTATCGGAAAGCTGAAAAGGTCAAACGTAGCATTCCAACTTAAAAAAACACTGAAGTTCTCCCTTTTTTTTTTTTTGCTTGCGAAGCAGATTCATAAAGCTTCAAAATAAAAAAAAATTACAAGTTGGAAATTGATCAAATATTGATATTGCTTTAGGCAATATTATAATTCTGATTGGAGTTTGTATTGTCAGATAAGCTGAATGCAAGAAAGATTTCAAAAGAAGGATAAATAACATTGGACTCCAAATATTTCAACAAAAATAAAGTCATCTGTATATTACACATAAGATTCATTCAAGTAAGTAAGTAAAAGAATGTTTACAAAATTGGATTATTAATTTTTAACATGAAAGAACTTTTATGCATTTTTCTTTCTTTTAAAAGTAGTAAACTTAATATTGGAAACGAATTTTTGCTAGTTTTGTATCAATCAGATGCTAAAGGAAATCAAACACGCAAACATTTATGTGTACTCGTACACACATACACACATGTATGCGCGCGTGTGAATGCATTTCTGAGACCTTAGCGTAAACTATAAATTAAGCCCATAGTGAATACTAATTGATTATTTGATTAGAATAATTGTTATGAAGGGTTAAAGGTGAGTTATCAATAATTTAATTCATTAGTATTCATAAGATGTTTCGATTACATCCCGTTGCTCAGTTTACTAAGTATTATAAAAATAATTAAAAGTAATTGTAAATTACTTTTTAATATATTTGAGCTTTCCAATTGAAGTATATTATGGATCAGAGATATTCATCTGTAGCTGAAACTTGCATGTTCTGTCTGCAATAGAATTTCGTTGGTTCAGTTATAGTTATATGTTAAATAATCAAATTATTTGTCGAATTGCTTTCATTTCAACAGTACATCTGTTTATCAGAAATTGATATTATAAGAGGACTCTAAAGAACTGTTTTAAAGATTATAAAAAGATATGTCAGATACCAAAATAAATAATTATATGTTAGAAATAACTTTAGAAAAATATTTATGACTGTAAAATTATAATAAGTTGGAAGAAAATAAAAACAAAAAAACTAAAAACCAAAAAAAAAAAAAAAAATTAAAAATTAAAAAATGGAAAACTGAGAAAATTGAAAAAAATGGATTTATATTAAATTATTGCTTCAGTAGTCTTCAGACCATTTGTACATGGGTATTACAGAATAAAGGGTCAAATGTCCCGCAAAGCATTTATTTTATAAAATCATTCCAAAATTCAAATGAATAAAGAAAAATGGAAAACATCAGGAAAGATACAAATTTTAGTTTAATACCATAAGTATACATTTATAATTATAAAAGCAAATGAAAAGATTAAACCTAATTATTTATGAAAAGAAATGTGATTGTAATGTAAATGTACTAAAATTTGTACTGAAAGGAAATGTAAATAATTGATAGAAGAATTGAAAAAAATCTTACACTAAAATAACGACAAACCAGGTGAGAAATTATTGGAATTAAAATCATCTTCATAAAGAACCGATGCTACACATTTATACTAAGGGAGATTAGGGAGAATCGGCAAAGTTTTCTATGTTTTGAAGTTGGATTTAAAAATACATAAAGAAAAGATTAATACAAAAAGTAGATAAAACAAATTAAAATTAATCATAACAAATTAATTAAAAATTAAGGCTTTTTGAAAAAATTAAATATATATATATATAAGAAGGAATAAAACGCAAAATTACATAAGTAATTTTTGATAAAGATTAAGAAACTTTCTTTTATTATTTAAAATTAAAAAAAAAATAAATTATTGTATTCATTACTTTTTTACTTTAAATTGTTTTCAAAGCAATCAATTGGATAATTATTGTAAGGATATTTTGTGAAATTTATTTAAATTTCCATAAAATAAGAAACATTATTAAACAATCGCTTATTATGTGAAATATAATAATGTATAATATTTCTCAAAATCTATACACAAAGGTTACTGTTCCAGAAAGGTGCACCTTATATACAAGAAAATTAAAATTTTCTCTTTTTTTAAATATTACAGTACATTTTTTTTAAATAAATATTTCATTACTCACATTCAAGAGTATTATATACACACACACACATACACACACACACACACACACATATATATATATATATATATATATTATTATTAATTTTGAAATAATTATTACTTCACATTTGAATGTATTTGCGGAATCAACAAGAATAGAGTTTCCTAATAGTTCTTAATTTCACACTAAGGGCAAGGTAACACTTTATTTGGACCATTCAGCATTCAGCTTCTGAACTCTATACACAGATGAAATTCATTTTACATAGGTGAAGCGTTCAGGCCATGTGCTGATTTGGAGAGAACGAAGCGCTATATACATCCGAATCTAATAATGCTGAAGGCATAGTTACAGAAGAGGTGGGATCAGAGTTTAGGCTGGAATCTTACGGGGTGGTCACATTAACTTACATGTATTCCATGGAGGAATTGTGACTGCTGTGAGTGACATCCTCACTCTATATATCCCCACCAACGGCTGGTAATGTTGGTGACGAATTCATCCTAATGGATTATAATGCATGATCTCTCTTAGCTAACTAGCTTGTTGATGAATACCTTGAGGATCAAGGTTTGAAGCAAATGGAATGGGGAACTCCAGTTCTTAATCTGATAAGGCATCTTCAGGACCATCTCAGCAGACAATGGATGCCTTAAAATCCCTTACGATGCTGTTAATGGAGCTACAACAATAGTTGTTATATTTATAGGCATTACTTCAAATTCCAATGGATTAATTTGACTGTAAGGAGAGTTGATGCTGGCAATGCATTATAAGCAGGAGTGGATATATTCCTTACTAAAGCATATTTATTTAATTTGTTTCCCATAAATTTATCATTTATTATTTTTATCAAATAGAGGACTGTTGAAAAAACTTAGAATTCTTTATTTCTAATTGCTCCTGTTAAAATTACTTAATATTTATAAAATATTCCTTAAAGCAATATACTTACTAATTTTATTATTTTTTGTTCGTTTGACTTCAACGGATTGCTTTTATTCTAACTGATTAAGATTATTGTGCAATTTATGAATCAAATATAAATAAACCTTTTAATCTAAATTTCTATTTCTAAATATAAATTACAAAAGTAAACTGTTTTTCTAATCAAAAACTCAAGCATCATAATGTACTTTCTGATTTTTAGAACATATAAATGCTTCAGTTTTTAAAGTTATTTGTTTTTCGTTTCAGGATGTCAATCACAATACCATAAGTGGAAATGGATTCCAAACAGCCTGTTTTCCGGTGTACGGTTTATTTCTAAGACTTGTAGCCTTCTACAATTTGAGATATGATGATGAAGTTAAAGATTGTTCTCAGCCAAGTCAAAGAATTTTGTTTTCACATCATAAACAAGATACAGTATTTTCTTTAAGATCATTTCCTAAATTTTATTTAATAAAAAGTATGCTTATTTCGCAAATACATTAACAAAACAAGTGAATCACGACACTTCAACACTTTTTATTTCAATTTTAAATGAAACTTCCTTGAAATTTCAACAAAAACCGTTACACTATCATTATCTGATCTTATATTCATCAATTTTTGAATTCACTAAAAAAGCTCACTAAATAATACTCTTGAATGAAATACCTCAGAACAAGAATAAAAAGTAACATTTTGAAAACTTTCAAGTATTTGAAGTTAATTTGGAGATCCAAAAAGATTCGATGAAGATTCATTAAATCTGAAATTGATGTGTATATATATATATATATATATATATATATATATATATATATATATGATACATATTATTAAAATATAAGTGTTCTTGTTGCTTACATCAACATTATATAAGACCTACTGTAAGAATTTTGCCCATTTTAAATTAGTCTTTGAAGATATGAGAATATTTCAGCCTATTTTTTGAAAAAGCTAGTTCTTGAAAAGCTTTAAAAGCACACACACGCAAAAACACGGACTTTTTTTTTACACTTCCAGGTTTTGAAAAATTACATTAAAAGTATCCCTATAGTATTGCAGTACAAGTTCGTCTAAGATATTCCTTGGCTGTGTTGTCAAATGTATCGCTCTAAGTAAATCACAGGGCTCAATCGATTTTATTGTGAGATAAAGGAAAGCATGAAAGTAAAGAGTATTTATTCTCATGATCCTCAAATCATTTCACGACTGTACACGTTTTGCGGTAATAATCGTTTTTCTTGTCATATAATGCCATTACTATATGAAATGCAGTGGAATTGATGTGATGTATTTTGTTCTCTATTTGTTTCAGTACGTCGTCACCATAACATTCTCACCATTAGTTAGTTTATTTCCAACAATGTAGCAAAGTAAGACTGTTTGCATCGATCTTCAACGAGAACTAAATAAAAAAGAGAATGGGGAAAGAGAACTTCTATTTGTTAGTTTTCTTTTCGACGTAAATACACGCTAATATTATACGTTTACCAAGATGAATTACAATTAACATAACCACATGAATAGGGAACGATTCCGCAGTTTCATAAACAACAATATATAATGCCCTTAGACTCGTCTATGCGTCATATGTATTAAATGTATTAATAATTTTAGACATATTATTATGTTTATTTGAGCAAACAAGCCGATAAAATCCCTGCAATTTTCCAACTGTTAACACTTATTCTTTGTTTAGATGTTTGCCACCTATCAAGTGATGCATAACGTGGACAGATGAGGATCAATACAAATTCTTCTGTTGCAGTCCGGGTGGAAAATATATACAAATAAAGTCTATTTATTTCATATTGAATGAGATAGAGAGAAACTTTTATATCGAGATATTGGTAATTAAGAGAGCGGATGAGCTAAAGAAGCGTGTGGACGTGCTTCCACTCGCTTCTGTAGATAAAGCAGAAAAACAATAATAGTTACAAAAAAAGGAGGATACCAGATGAGTCCTTCAGCCTTCGTGGCTCAACGGAGGAGAGAGAAATTTTCCTGTTTTGAATATATAAGCAGATATTTCTTCAGATTCCATGGTGCTATATTTAGAGATTTTTAGATATTTTAGCCGGAGACTTAACCCAACAGATGTGTAACTTGAAAATACCAGATATAAGTAGATTTATAGTACATGATCACATAAATTAAAAGTTCAAAAGGATATTGTAGAATTTATCCTTCAATAAGAAAGATACCTGTGACTATTTTGAGTAAATATATATTTATGTATACCACAAGAAGACAAAACCTTCAGTAAGCGAGGTACGTTGTGCTCAAAATCAGACAAATTTTTCGATTTCCTTCTTCCTCGAAGGCCAATGCTCGTCTTCATAGAGCTAATAGAGGAGTTTGAGCAAATTGTGGAAAGATTTAACATGGAGGACGTCCTTTCGGAGGTGACATTAACATTCTTCACCAGCTGTGGGATCCGTAACTTTCCTCGGACCACAGTATTTGTAAGGAAGGAGACGATTCCATCGACTTTCTAATCCATAATTCATTGACGATTTGGAACGATTCGAATTCTCCACCGACGTTCAAAACCGTAAATGGAAAGAGTTGGATAGATCTGACGGTACCACTCAGATTCTAGATGAAGCAAAGCCATTTTGGACAGTGATCAGAGACACGGCAAGTGACCACAACCACCTTCAATTAAGTATAGGGACTCTTAAAAGTGCAAAACAATTCCTCAGATACCATTTAAACAGTAGTTGCATAGAAAATATTCCCTAGTGATGTTGGCAAATTTGAGCAGACTTTCAGAGCTTCTCCTCCGAGAGTAGATAATGGTGAATCTATGAATGACCTAACAGAAAGAATCACAAGAACGATTCCAAAGGCATGTAACAAGCACTTGCGCAGAAAAGGCTCTGGAAAGTGAGTCCCGTGGTGGGATATTGAATTGGATACTCAGAGAAAGAAGATAAGAGCACTCGACAAAGGTACCAATCCTGCACGACTTGCCAGTCTGTGAGAGAAGCAAGCAAATGCACATATAAGAGTTGTTCTATAAGAAGTTAAATGCTATAAAAATGCTTCTGACTAAAAAGAGGTGCAGCTGGAAAAAGTTCTACGGAAAAGTCTCGAGCCAGGTTGTTTGGCAGTTACCATACCCAAATGCTGGAAATAAGGAAATTAGACTTAGGTTATCAGCATTTTAGAGAAAACGGATGACAGTGCTGGTCAAAGTACGCTCAATGTCATCGATATAATTATTGCAGGGCTATTCCCTCGGGAGGCCCCCGGGTCCTAGTCTCCAGCCCAACAACAAATGAGGGAAAATGTCCAACAATACCTCAGGGATAGTCATGATACAGACTTCACCGAGATCGAAGTCAAGTTAATAATAATATCACTTGCCAAGGAGAAGGCATCGTAAATCAACAGCATCAGTATAGAAATAATTGTCAACGATGTCAGAAGTTCAAACGCCTTACTTAACAAACCAGATGAAAGTTCTTTTCAGCCTGGATGGTAGAGGAATAGCAAAAAGTGGACAGTCAACTTTCCTTCGGACCCACTGGACGGGTTCGAAACAACGCAGCAGCACTCAAGGTCACCAAACAGCTGCTCTCTCTCCCTCCACAGGTCACGAGGTAGAATAACATCCCTCAGTGTCTAGGAGTAAAATTGTCCAGCCCCGAAGATTCTTATGTTCCTGTTCAACATGTGATAGCGCATAGAGGTCACTTTCCAACTCGTTGGACGTTAGGGCAGCTTATCGTTTTTGGAAAGCCCAATAGAGACCCAAAACACCCAAAGGTCCTCCGCCCAAACTGCTTGCTGTCGTCTATGATCAAAGTACTAGGCAAATTAGTCTCTCAGAGAATCTTCAATCATCTCTCTCAGTTATTGATGAACAATCCAAGACAGTATGGTCATCGAAGTCAAGTGAGCTCACTCACTACGTCCGAGAACGAAGATACAAGAACATCTAAGAAAGAAAAAGTGCGTCAGTATCATCTCACTAGATGTAGCCGAAGCCTTTAACAGCGTGCAGTACGAGGTAGTCTTGTACTAGTCTTGTACTTGTGATCGAAAGGTGGTGTTAGTTAGTCTAGTAGTACGAAGGGAGTACTCCATGTGTAAAGGGGTATGTAGAAGGTTCTTGTAGTGGTCCTATATTCTGGAATATTAAAATGGATTCACTTTTCCATTTTTCCCTCGGAGTAGGATGCTGTATCCAATCGTACGCCAATTACCTTACCCCACTAGTTAGGGGCGAGAATAAGGCGACTTTGGAAACAAAAGGAAACCCAGCTTTGGACAAGATAAGGAAGTGGGGTAGGACCCATAAATTAACATTCAGAAGCAAAAAACGACCATCTGCTTGACGATCATGAACATACGGAGACTCAGGTTAGACAGCCCACCAAGATTCAGTCTTGGTAGGAACGAATTTCAAATACACTCCTTCATAAAATACCTTAAAGTGACGTGGGATAACGCCATTATTTTACATCAACTCTTCAAGGAGGTTAAAATCAAAGTAGATATTTTGACTCGTAGACTAACCCTTATTGCACACAAGCTATAAGATAAGAACCCTGAACTTTTTCGTAGAATCTATCTGGGAGCCATTGAAAGGTTTGCTGTGTACGGGCATAATACATGGTGGCATCGCCTGAAACTTAAGTCATTCTCGAACTACCTTAAAGTAGTACAAAGAAGACTATTGGTTGTGGTAAATCAAGCTTACAAGAATACTTCAATAGTAACTCTTCAGATAATTTCAGGAGTCCTTCCTTTGGACATTGCGGCGAATAGAGAACACTTGAAGTTCATTGTCCTTAATTTTAAGAAACCCCTCATCTAGAGATCAACTGGAGAGAGAGCATTACAGTTAATCCCCGTTTAATATCTGCAGTCCTCATCTGTCTCAGAGACTTCAAGTAGATCACTATCTGAAAGTGCCCGAGGGACCCAGTCTTGAAATTTTCTCTGATGTATCAGGCCTTGTTGGCAAATTAGAAGCAGTCTTCGTGGTTTTTATATTTCGATGCAAGATAGAGAAGGCACTCTTGAGGTTGGAGGACCATAATACGGTCCTCTAGGTGGAGACATTATTCTTTTTGAAAGCTACAGAGTAGTGTTTCAAAATTTTAACACCGAAAGTCAATATCTAAACCAACTTCTTGTCGGTTCTGGTTTCACTCGAGAATCCAGATCACAAACACCCGATGATCCAAGATATCTAAGCTGCTTTCCAAAAGGTAAAGGTGGAGAGAGAAGTCAGCCTCTATCTACATTGGGTCATAGCCTATGTAGGCATCTGGGGAAATAATCAGGCTAAAGAAGCTGCAAAGAGGACAATTTAGTTACCATAAGCCACATCATTGCAATGAACTTTCAAAAGAAGGTTGAAGTGGCTGCTGAAAGATTCTGGACTCAGAAAGTAGCACCTGAGATAACAAGATAACACCAAGGGTAGACTTTTGCACTAAATCTTGCCTAAGCCGAACTCTATCACAAGGTAAGGGACACAAGAATAGTCCAGCTGATGACGGGCCATAGTTAATTCCCAGTGTATCAAAGGAGGTTTGGGATCACGGATAAGGGCCCTTGTGAGTGAGGGGATGACTGAGTCGTTATTCACAATCATAGCAGATGTCCCAGACCTATGGAGTCGACCTCAAAGTTAGGCCTACCAGATGGAATGGTCTCGATGCTCCAGCCGAAAAACTTAGTGAACCTCCCGGATCGGATGTAAAGAATTGACGAGATACCTTCCACCATCTCGTCCTGAAAACATTAATGTCTGTGTTTATCGTACTTCGGTACAACAATAAACGTCGAGGTTTTGTTCACGTTCGTCGCAACAAGTCAGTGTTCGTATTGACAATTGAGATCCCCTTGGCAGCACTTTCTACAATTAATAAAATTAGAGGTACCTAGGCTTACGCCTAATTTGCCAATTCCCCAGTTCGTTGGTAGTCAGTCGGTTTCAAGCCCGAAAAGTAAAAATCTTGATAGTAGTGACTAGATGTCAGGAGATATCCATAGTCTAGTAGAAACAAGGTACCTGGCCTGTAAATGCAAGTGCGTCCTGAAACTCAGCAGAGCTGTTTAGTTTTTCGACCGAGCGCCCTCCTATTCTAAGCCCAAAGTGTCCTACGTGCAGAGCGACGGGATAGTTGCTCGAATTATATCCCTCCAAATGGTAAACCTTGCTTGGCGTAATAGAACTGGGCCAATTATAGTAATTCAACTTCAACAGTAGATAGACACAACAGATTTGTAGTAGAAAATGAGATGAATTTCCCACTAGAAGCATTAAATGTATAAGAAAAATTAATTCAATAAAATCATTACACACGTGCATTATTGTGTGCGATAATGCCTATGATGCGTGCGTGCGTGCGTGTGATATTGACGTGTGTGTTATTGTGTGTGTGTGTGTGTGTGTGTGTGTATTGTGTAAGATAAAGCAATGAATTTATCATTAAAAGCATAAAAGTAAGAGAACAATTAAAATCCAAAATCAACAAAAAAAATACATTTATAGAACTAATTAAAAAAGATAAAATTGAATCAAATTAGAAACTAATTTGAACCAAAGAATAACTTGAATACCCAACAAAACAAAACATGCATATTCAGACTGGGGACTGAATTGTGGGGTTAAACTAGTTCTATGGTACCAACCCTCCACCAATGCATCTTGTTGGGTAAAAACGGATTACTCCAAAATTCAAATTGTAATTTAAAGAAAAGAAACAATAAACAAAGAAGAAAAATTTAATTACGAGATATCTCAATTACTAATTATTTTCAAAAAAAAATTGTTTTCTAAACTAATAAAATATATTCTTCACCTAAAATCCTTCCAATTAAAATTTTTTAAACAAAAACCACCTATTAAATTATCCAATTATTAATTATCCAATTAAAACTTATCCATTTAAAAACAAATCATCCAATTAAAACTTATCCATTTAAAAATATCCGTTTAAAAATATCCAATTAAAAGTATCCATTAAAAATATCCAATTAAAATTATCCAATTAAAAATTATTCAATTAAAAATTTAAGATTTTTTTCGAAACAATAAAACATTATAATTAAACATTTCGTTTCAAAGATTTAAAACTTTAAAAACTACACACCCGAATCCATGCTTTTCATGAAAAATCAATTCAAATTTCACAATTGTAAAGGCAAAGATTCAAAAAATCATATCTTTGACAAGTGATCATGAACCTGAGTGCAATAAGCTAAGGAACTTTTTAAGTGATGATGTCCACCACCATGAGCTGTTGCCAGATAAAATTTGTAAGTCAATAGTACATAACTAATTTGAGTATAAAAAGTTTCAATATAGTATATTTAATAAAAAGCTACCAATAAGACAATCATGACCAGAAATCATATTAAATGGTACATAAATCAGAATTTTATTTGTTATAATTATTTAAAATTCAATTGAGTGAAATATGTGTGTGTAAATGTGTAATAATACAGAAATGTTTCAAAATATCATCACAACTAGACCACTAACTAGTTGACTTTGTAATCCTAATGTTATGTGGTGGATTTGTTTTGAAACGAAAGTTTAAAAATTCATGAATGTCCTGAAAGGTAATAGCCCTTATGTATAAGATTACCTTTTTGAATAAGTCACCAATCCAAAAGATATTAGAGTAAGGTCTTACTCCAAGATGTAAATATTAAAAATACATATAAATCAATTCGTGAAACAAAGATTCTATTGAAAAACCACTATAATATAAAAATTTCTTTAGATATCAGATACAATTTACCTAATGATACTTCAATGCCTTCCAGAGTCCCTTACGAAGTCCTCATGGGAAATCTTAAAAACACATCAAAATAAACCCTCATGTAAATTATTGGAAATATATCTCTTTAAGAAATCTAATGGATAATCACATTCTTTACATTCTCTCATAAATTTCTTAATATTATTGAATATATCTTTATCATTTTTAACTAAAAGTTTATTACGATGCAAAAAAAATTAAATATAATGTTTCCGTATATGGATAAATGAATATTGCTTTCCCAAAAAGGCATTTTAATTATCTTAAACCTGAATGCATCTTTTTTATCAAATAAATTACTACAAATGATGTGATCCTTTATCTGTAACTTTGTATTCAAATATTCAGCCCCACCGGTATCTGAATTTGTCTGCAATAAAATCAAATAATTAGGATAAAATTTAATGTTCAGCTTAAAATCTTTACATTTATTAAAAATTATTAGGTCGTATATATATATATATATATATATATATATATATAATCGCAATCATCTCTGTCATTCCCATTAGTTTTATAAGCGAAATGAATGTAAAACTAATTTTGTTTTTATTTCTTGTCAATATTTCATTTTATTTATGTATTTTCATAACTTCGAACACAGTTTTTCACCTAATTTTTTTATTAAAGAAACAAATAAACAAAAAGAAAAATATCAATATCTCCTACGGAATAATAAGTTTAATTTCCGTCAATTAATTTAATTAAGTCTTCTCTTTTTTGGGGTACTTTTAGCTTGTATTATTTTCCATTTCTCCTGCATCAATAACATTTTTTACAATACTTTAAATTTAAAAGATGAATTAAGAATAATTCAGAAACTCATACAAAGAAAAGCTATTTTACTTAAGAAAATTTAGGACTGCGTACTTGTATCTTGGATATAAACGTTATACTTGATTTCAAGAAGAGAATTGGCAAGAAATTTTAAAAAATACAAATGAACTGAAAGTAAAAAAAATAATAAATAAAATAAGTTCTGTACAAAGAACAGATTCAGCCTCCAAAGGTGTACTTTTTTTATAATTATTATTAAATTACTCAATTAAATATAAGAGTTAATGTAAACGATGAAATATCTAGAAATGGAAAATATAAACTGTTAAGATATTAAAATTAAAGGAAATGATAAATTATTAAATTGAATATATATAAGCTGAATGTAATTAAAATAGTGATTTCATTACAGAAATCATAATTCATAACCTATATTAATATTCATAACTTATAGTGATTTCATTACAAAAATCACTATAGGTTATGAATATTTTATTGACAATATTAATATAAATATTTATTTCAAATTCATTTTTTGATATTATAAATAAGACATATCTGCAAATCAATCACCATTATCGTTTGAAATATCTACGTAATGCAAATATTCTGAAATATTAAATTTTGTATTTGATTCGGTATCTATTTCAATTGATAAATATCAATTTATGTAAGCTATCTCATAACTTGTTTACAATATCTATAGCAATACAAATTTGAAATATTTGTATCCTATTTTTTTTACTGAGTTTGTATCCTGATTGCTATTTTACAATTCTTTACTTTTTTATTATATTATTTTGACATTAAGCATTTTTAAATAACAACAACGGCAAAAGCTTTGTTTAAGTTGAAATTGAGCTTAAATAATTATTTATTGAATATTTTATTTTGCAACACCCCATGCTTAAATTCCTTCATGTAAAATCCTATAATATATTGTATTAGATGAATAAGTAACAAATTTAATTATATTAATGTCACATATGATGTTGGAACTAATAAAATATTGATATTTGTTTTAGTACCATTATTCATTCACAAGTTGAATGCTACCCTCTACCTGCATTATAAAAGACATTTGAATTTATATGAAAATATAGAATTAGTAGTATAGAATTATAAGATCTATCTTAGAATGCTCTAGATTAGGATAAGATTAAAGTTAATCAGTCATTTCACAAATCACGTAAGTCAAGATTTTTCTCAAACTCTCTTTTTGTTTCGAACGCACTTTTATTAATTGATGATATCCTATCATAGTTTTTACCCACAATTTGGATAAAAAACTGTACAAGTAACTAATTTCCTTCCTGTTCAAGCAATAAAGTATAGAAGTTTATTGATGGAATCAACAAAGACTAGTTTATATTGATGAAAAAACTTTCAACGCCTGTAGCATTTCCTCTAATCAAAGTCTATGAATCGAAAGTGGCAATTAACAGTAAAAAATGTAGACGAGTTCAGGATAGCATTCTGGAATTACATGTGCCATTCTATCGAATTATATTTGATTGGCCAACTAGAAAATAGGAAGGTAAAACTGATGAGAATGCTAGAGAATATGATTACGTACCTTAATGATAGAAAATCATTAAAATTATGATGTTTAAGTAATACATACATAGATTTTAATTAATTTAAATACCACTTAGCTATTTCTTGCTAAAACAACAAGTCATAGTAAGTATTTTCTTAGTTCTTGATAACCTTATTGTTCATAAATAATAAATATTATTAACTGTTTATAAACTTAAAAGTCTAAGTGACTTTTGTAGTTAGTGAAATGACTGATACAATCTAAAGATCAGATGATAGGATTTCATCAATTAAGCTTAAATAAACGAAACAATTTTTAAAAAATATAAACTATTCTATTTTGAACAAAATAAAGTAATTGTGTTCCGGCTTTTAAAAAAATGAAGAAATAAAGTATATTTTAAGTGTATAAACAATCAATCTGGACAATAACAAAAAGATATTCTTATATAATACATATAATTATGTACTTAACCAAACCATTCTTCTAGCAACTTTTTTGTTGTATGAAAATTTCATTCACTTTTTAAATTTTTCTTCAATGAAAATTTTCAAAGTATTTGTTTTCAGAATAATAAAATCCTTTTATGAAAGTAGTTATTGTACCATTCAGTAGGTAAAGTAAAAAAAAATTTTTAGAAATAAGTTTGTGCAAAGTTGAGATTTTTCTTTCACAAACCAAATAAAGTATTTCATAAGAAATGCCATCGATGACAGATGATGTAAATATAACTTAAATGCTTATACTTTTATGGGCCATATTGTGTTCCAAAAAGTAAATTTTTTTTTCTCAAACAAGTATAAGATTAAAATACTTTTGAATTGGTTTTCACTCAAAGATAAATTTAAAACATTTTTAACTTCCGAAGGCTTTTAAAAAACAAATATTCCATCTTGTGAAGGCATAAAATAAATCTAATAAATAGTTAACCTAATATAATAAATCTAAGACTATTAAATACAGATTCTGAAATCAGATTAACAGATTTTTAAATTTTATCTTCTTTCCATATACTTTAATTCTATGTTTAATAATTTAAACATAAATTGTATTTGCTAAGATATAGGAAAAATGAATTTTATGTAACATTGTTCCTTACAAAATATATCGCTTTTCTACAGCAGTAAAATGGTGACAATATTTACTCTTTTTTTAATCATAGAATTTGGTCAATGTATTGTTACTGTTTTTATTTTTAAAAGAAACTTGCTAAAGTCCAATATTGGAAAAAATCATCTCAATATTATTAGAAAGAAAATGCTTGGTGAAGAAATCTGTTTATAGTCATAATATTGGAATCAATTATGGTAGCGGTAATTCCCTAGATTTTTTTACACATACAAATTAAGATTTATGATCTTTTTCATGTGCTTACTAAAATAAAGTTCAAGTAGCTTTTTTACTAGTTCCATTAAACTGTCATTAATCATACGAGAATATCAGGGTACTTGGAATTATTTGTGGTTCGAAATATTTTTGAATTTTTTTACACAGTCTTTCATCAGATAAAATATATTTTCACCAATTTTAATGTATTTTATGTTCATAAAAAATAACTTCTTGACATTTACTATGGTTTCAGTTTTGCATCGAAAGTTTTTCATTGCTATTATTATCATTTATTTTTTCTTATTTTTAAAATAAATATAAATAATGTTATTTACAACTATATATTAGAATTAATTATAATTCTAAGATTGTATTTTTCTTAAAAGTGTTTTTCAGTGTAAAGACTTTCTTTTCAAAATTTTGAATCTGAACGAATACAATTATATTTAAAAAAAAATGTTCTCTGATGTGGAAAAATAATATTTGAATAAAATGATTTGAAGTATGTTTCTTAAACGTATAGCAAATTTCATTAAAATTTTAAGTATTTTATAATACAATCTACAAAATATAAATATGGCCAAAATTGATGTGTAAAATTGAATTAACTAGAAAATTACGTACAGTAATTATAAATATTTATCCGATTTTATATTTTTTAAGTTTGCTGATCGATTCATTTTGTATAATGGTTTTAAATTTCAAAAAATTCACGCGTTTTGTAACTATGATTTGTTCATCATTTGCAGTTATTATTGTAATTTTTCCATTGGTTTTGGAAGTTTCATATTTATATTTTTAGTTCATATAGTACAAAAGCGTTATATTTTTTACATTTTATTGGGAGCCAAATATATTCAGAATTTATTTTATTCCAAATTTATTTCAAAAACTATAATCTGGTATGGTGAAGAATGTCTGTGAGAGAGAGAGAGTCACTTTTTGAAAGGCAAAAATTCAAAAATCTCATTTGATGTATTATAGAAATTTTAAAAGTTGAAGTACTAGATGATATTCTGGACTTTATCAGTGACTAGATGAAAATATTACTTAAATCATTAAAATTCATCTAATGATATAGAACTTAAAGTGAAATTAATTTGGTAACACGATAAGATTTTATAGTTTGTTATTTTTTCGGTTGCTAAATATTAAAGAGTGTATAAAGGAAAAATCAGCATAATAAAAATGAGGTTCATTTTAGAGTTCAGTACAAATGATATTTAGTGTTTAGTTTAACATCATATTTAATTGTAGTATGAAAAGTAATGAAGACGTTATATGCCTTATGTTAATGTTTATTTCCTTAGTGCAGGAAAAAACATGTATTGTTTCATGTTATGAGAGTATATATTTATTTTGGTGGATTATAGGAGTATTTTGATGTATGCTCATAAAACTAAATAGGAAATAAATTTCACATAATGTTACTTTAAGTAACTCAGAAATTCCTGTAATATTTTAATCTAAATAATCTCATCTCCAGTAATAAGGGTAATAATAATAGTTTGAAATATAGTAAGTAATAATAATAAAATTATTTCGAATAATCCAAATAACTTATTTTGACAAAATTAGTCACATAATGCATAAAATATTTTTATTCTTATTTTTTTATAAATTGATTGTTAAACAGCAGGTTTTTTTTATTTTATTTTATTTTTGCACGCATTCCTTGATATTTCAGATAACAAGATCACGAGAATAAAATTTCTATAGAAAAACACATGCTTAAAAAATTAAATTATAATATTGGTATTAAATTTAGGGTTTGTAATATGCAATTATTCACATCTAAATTTGAAGGATTTTATCAGCAGAAAAAATATGATTATAATTACTTTCAATGTATTATATTTCAGTTCATAATATGATGAAGATTACGTTTTATGTTTTTCGTCTGATCGTTTAAATAATTGAAAAAAAATGACTTTTTCTAAGATTTGAGTATTTTCTCAAACTATAAAAAAAAATTGTACAGTAGAACCTCCATTAACTCACGGTTGCAGGAGGCTATGATTACTGAACCGCGAGTTAAAGTATGAATGCAAACTAAGCGATAATATGAATTCCATAATCGATATGAAATTTCTACGCTATACCTACGCTTTTCGGATATTATTCGTAATTGTTATCGGAATAACTTATACAATAAAAAATCTTTATAACTCTCAAAATTTCACCTAAAATGATTATCCATGATACAGTATTTCACTTCTTGGAAAATTGTGATTCATATCCAATCCAAATACTCAAACACAAAAAGGATAAATAAAAAAAAATCTCAAAGTGGTACACCATCTCTTATCTTCAAACGTTCAAAAGGAAGCGTCTGAAAGACTAATTTTTATTCATCTCCACCTGGTTGAATTTTTACCTTCTCATCTCTATGACGAAAATCACCATCTGCAATTTAGAATAAGGTGGATTATACACCAAGATAAGTAGTGTGTTTATAAGGGACCTGCTATAATTTAACTTAAATATTTCACAATATAAAGCAACAATTTTAATACAAAAAAACACCACAACATTACTTTTACTAGAAATTTGTTTCATATGCAGTCATGAATTTATAAGCATAGATAATATCAAGTTGAAAGAGTTAATTTGCATATGAGAAAGTTAATCATTTATTACCTCAACATGAAATTATTGATTTAAATAGCCACCTTTTCACCTTTAGAGAAAGAAAGAAAAGATTAATCAGGTTAATGGATAAAATATCTAAACTTTAACTATTTCTATCTCTATGCACTAATTACTGAAGAAAAAGTTAAGAAATTAAGTTCCTAAAACTCCTACTTTAGACCAAGTACCATTGGGCTCTTATTTATCACTTATTTTAGTTTGAGAGAAACGGAATGTGATTTTGTAATTTTTTCTTTTAATGTGCCACTAGAGATATTTTTGTTGTTATTCTTTATCAAGATAATCCAACGATTTTAAATTATTAAGTGTTCACAATACAACTTTGAAATCAAACATAAAAAAAGATTAAAACTTTCTATACGATATAAATCGAAAGAAAAAATTAAATTTAAAGCTAGAAAGGTAAAGAAAATAAAGATAAAAAACTTCTGGAACAAAATCTATCAAATTTACTTAAAGCTAAATTATGCTCTTGCATCTCCTTCATACATTTCTTATCAAGAAATGCGGTCAGAAAAACCAGAAAATAACTAATCAAATCATTATTTAGAAAGCAGGTGATTGATTTGGATTCGAACAAACTGAGAATAAGTTACAATAATTGAACCTTCTAAAATTATAAAATTCACAAAAGCTTCAAATTTTTAAGCTTTTTTTTGCAATTTTAATCTTACTTTTTAAGGTAAATTTGGCGATTAGATTATTCTGAAATTGGTTCTGGTTTCTGTGCTCTAATCTGATATTAAAATTGCATAAACGACTATTGTTAAATGTCCGGCTTATTATCTTTATTAAAAAGTCAAAGATAGGCAAAAAATTATATTTTTTAATATAGATATTCTTATATTTGCTTAATTTACTATTAGAATCATTCTCAGAAAATTTAGAATATAACGGTATAATTACAGATTAAATTTAAATGGTTATAATGTTTTAAAATACAAATAAGTATATGAACCAATAAATCTAGTTTAGTAAATACTCATTGTAATATATATGTATACTGGTATACAGAAGTTAAGCGTAATTAGTAAATATAAGAATAAAGAAAAGAAATCACGGTCGGAATGGATGGAAATTTAATATACTTGGATAAAACGCGTATGAAAAAAGAAAACAACAAACGAAAGGAAGACAACAATAACTTAAGTCATTAAAAAATCTATTGGAATGAAAACTGGACGTAATAGTTCGTACTGGAAAACGAACAAAATAAAAAATGATACTACGATTTTATAAAATGTGTAGTCACTTCTGACAGCTAGGACACTGCGCAAAGATTTCCTAAACTTACTATGATTTCAGGATGAGTTGTGGACTCAAAAAGTGCGATAGGTCCCGAAGAACTCTTTTCAGTTCTAGAATGTTGTCTCCCCAAGCCTATCCTACGCATGCTCGATAAGAATCAGATCGGGTAATTGAGCAGGCCATGATATGCATTGGATATTTTCCTTTTCAAGAAAGTCGTAGAAAAGGCTCTCAAAGTGACAAGGATATACAATTATATACATAAAGTCATGACCAGTATACAACGAAGCAGGCGTATATAAGGTTCAAGAAATTCATCTATGTTTATTTAGCAGTCATATACCTCATCTGAAAAATATGGAGATCTGTTTGGCTATTCAGCATGATTTCTGCCCATACCTTGACAACCCATAACAGAAAAAAGAATTTTTCCTTGATCTATCCCGAGTCAAAACAAGTTCTATGTTCTCCCCATACCGTTAGCCGATGAGTACCAGTGTTCAAATTAAAACGGGATTCGGTACTGAAAATAACATTGACCCCTTGTCTCAAACTCAGATACTGAAGCTCCAAATTTCAATTTAAATAGGAATGATTAAGTGTAGATGTCAGGGGAATACAAACTGCTGGTCGTCTTGCATAGAGAGTAAAATGAATGAGTTAAGAACCAGTCGTGTAGATAAGGGATGACTATTTTTACGTAAATGTCTGTATTTCAGTGAAGTTGCATAGAAGTTTCAAAACATGAAAACAAAATGAAATTAATCGCAGGCAAGTCGTACATAAGTCTTCAGGAAAAAAAACAAATGGGGAGCAATTTTTACAATTAAGAGCCTCTAATGTCACATCGAATCTTCTAAAATTTACTATCCTCGAAACGTTAAAACAGTTTATACTTTCAAAAGTTGGTTAAGAGGAATTCTGATTGGTGTTGAATTTAGTTAAACTTTAAAAGGAAAGTGATCATGAAGATTTCTATCTATCTATCTCTTTCACACACACATATATATATATAGATATATATATATATAGTTATATATATATATATATATATATATACACTCTATAACAAAAAATGACGCCCCAAGAAGGAAGACAAAATTCGGTGGATAAGAAAACTATGTACATAAAAGAAAATGATTAGAATTTCAAAAAAAATAAATGATTTATTTCAGAGTTACATAATTACTAAGTAACGAGCTCAATAAGGTGTTGACCCACCTCTAGTTTGGATGCGATAGAGTGAAAAATCAGGTGCTGTGACAGCTGATCTGGCAATCACTTTGTCCTCAAGATCTGCTGTGGCCCTAGGTCGATCGCTACCATCAGGACGCTGAAATCTCCCATTGTCCACCCATTTTTGCCAACATCTGCTAATCGCCACATCGCTTCGACTCATATGACGAGCGATTATCCAATTTGCCCAACCTGCCTCTTTCAACCCAATGATACGACACCTCTTTCAAACTCTGTAAGTTGCTCATAATGAGCCCGAAATCCTGTAGCGAGGCATTTTTTCAGTCGTTGAAAGGTAGCCTAAATCACAATGCAACAGAAAATTTGACCATCAAATTGAGAATTGCTTCTTAAACACACCTGCTGAATGAGCAATTACGATGCACTGTAGCTCCCGCTATTCATTCATTGGATACCAAATTTTAATCATTTGCATGTTCGGTCCAAATGTTTTTGCATACGAAGTTTCATTAAAATCAGGCAATTCCTTCTTGGTGCGTCAGTTTTTTTTATTCTTTTTTTATTGAGTATATATATATATATATATATATATATATATATATATATATATACTGCTGTTTGTAGAAAATGCAACACCATGAAAGAATCATCAGAATCAAATGAAATTTAATGCAGAAACGACTTGTACTGATACAAATAAATGATGAAATTTTCAAAACAAAAGAAACAAATTAAGCGTCCGAAATCAGTATTTGGTGCAGCCACCATGCGCTGCAATAAGTGCTGCTATACGACGTGGCATGGAGTCAAACAGATGTTGAATATCTGCTTGAGGAAGAGAATTCCATATCGCTTGTATGCGCAACCAAAGTTCGTCTTTGGAAACTGCAGGACGCGGATCACGAGCGAGACGCCGACCAACCATATCCCACACGTGCTCAATAGGCGACATATCCGGTGAATAAGCAGGCCAAGGAAGAAGTTGCATGCGTTGTGCTGAACAGAAGTCTCGAACAGTCCGCGCAACATGTGGGCGTGCATTATCCTGCTGAAAGATAGCTCCAGGGATGCCTTGAAGGAAAGGAACGACTTCGGGCTGTAGCACTTCACGGACGTACCTGTTGCTATTGAGATTACCCTCAATTCGTATCAAATTGGATCGTCCATGATACGAAATCGCACCCCAGACCATAACTCCGGGTGTTCGACCACTATGTCGTTCAATAATACACTCAGGAAGGCAGCGTTGACCGGCATAACGTCTAACACGAACACGGCCATCATGGGTCCACAAATTGAAGCGTGATTCATCTGAAAAGACAACTTGGTGCCAATCAGCTCGCCTGTCTCTGTGCTCAAGAGCCCACTGCCGACGCAGCCGTCGATGATTCGCCGTGAGGGGAATCCTGTATAAAGGCACCCTTGCACGCAATCCTCGGCGCAGCAGACGACGACGAATTGACGAAGCCGACAATTGTACACCTGTAGCAGTAGACCAACGTGCTGCCAGCTGCCTGGAGGAAGCTGTGCGATCATTCACCGCCATGCGGAGCAGGTGTCGATCATCGCGCTCTGACGTCACCTTCTGTCGTCCAGTGCCTGTTTTTCGAGTTGTTCGGTGCTCGTCGGTCCACTGCTTCCAAACTCGCATCACTGTGGAACTGTTCCGCTGCATACGAGCTGCTATTGCGCGATAGGAAAATCCTCCTTCTCGAAGGCCGATTATCCTCCCTCGTTCAAACTCCGTAAGTTGCTTGAATTTCTTATTCTTCCGTCGTGGAGGCATACTCAGGTCTCACTAAACGTTTGCCACTAACAAATAATCATAGACTTTTTTCAACGTCCCGCTACAGCACTTTATTTATACGCTTTCAGCATCAATTCAGAGGGCGCTGCGCGCGCCGCGCACGCGCGATGGCTCTGAAACTTTATTAATTTGCATAATATCCTATAATTGACATTTGCTGCGAATTTCATTTGATTCTGATGATTCCTTCATGGTGTTGCATTTTCTACAAAACAGGTTTATATATATATATATATATATTATACATATGTGTGTGTGTTTAGGATTGTTATATACCATTCTACATTAACTACATATTATCAGTTATTTATTTCTTGTTATCTATGTTATTAATTATATTTTAAATGATGGCAACATATATATTTTTGTTGTTGCCATGAAGAATGGTAACTTTCCTATAAAACTTAAGGTAAATAAATGCTTAATTGATTAATAAATTGTTTTTGTTTTTAAGACATACTTCTTTTATTAATAATCAGAAAATCATCCATCAATGAAGTCTAGGCGTCGGGATCAAATCTTTTGATTTCTTCAAGATAAGCCGCTTGAATAGCTTCGAAGCTATTTCAAGAATCGTTAAGCTGAAAAATGACGTGTCTTGTTTGTCTTCTAGTTTTTACGAATTTACCTAAAGTTGAACTTAATACAAGTGAAGATTATCGACACCACTCCACATTTAGTGTAAGAGAAAGGGAGTAGATTTTCATGAAGATAGCTTTTTTTCCTTTATCAAACAGAAATTTGTATCTTTGTCGAATAAAAAAATTTTGTGAAACTTAAAGGGAGCTGCTTTGAGGTAGTTTCCTTTCCTTCCCCACAGCTTGGGAGGAAATATAAACTCTAAGAATGCAACGGGCAGACCATGAAAGGAACCGAGTGGATAGTTCCTATTGGTCGATCTACGAAGTAACGGTCGCAAAAGGGAAAGACGAATCCCTTGATGGTTTATATATATATATATATATCTATATATATAGATATATATACCCTCCAAATGTTGGTAAAGAATATATATATATATATATATATATATATATCTTTACCTACATTTTTCATCAATCTCTATCCTTCAGTGTTTTTTTTACCCTATATAATATTTATCCACTTTATAACGCACAAAAAGAATATTAAAACACTAAGTCAACTAAATCTTAAGTGATTCAATAAAAAGTTGAAGCCAAATATCAAAGTTATATGTACAGGTTTTTTTTTTTTTTTTTTTAATAAATACTAATGAGCCCCTTCTCTTCAGAAAATGAGGTAATTTAAAAATGCATAGAATTCCAGCAGAAAAAAAGTAATGGACTAATTTAGGATGTTGTACAGGAAATAGGAAAATGGCTGCTACAAGTCCGAATGCATAATGATATATCATTCTTTTAACCGAACCACAAGATTTTCATTTAGAGTGGTTTGGTTTGAAAATATAAATTATTTTCAGCTATTCTTTTATTTTCTCTTTTGATAGAAGCGTCTGTTTTTAAAACTTTATTTAGTTACTCATTTAATTCAAATAGAAAAAGAAGTATGAAGATCTTTTAAATTCAAGGAGTTTCTAATTATTTATCTTTGTTATTTCTCAATTTCTCTGAGCAAGGATTTTCTAAATGAAATTCTAATTGTGTTTTATAGAGTTTGTTAATATTTTGAGAGCTTTATGCTTTAGTTTGGAAACTAAACTACAAAATGCGTCTTTTCCAATTAAACAAATAACAATTAAATTTTTCTTATCCAATGAGTAGGAACTGAATGTTATTTATTTATCTGTAATAAACAAAGTAAAACACATACAAGTTTAGAATTTATTATGTAATGAAATCCAGTAACATACATTTAAGTAATCAATAATTTATTTCTAAATAAGCTTCGAAATGTGTATATTATAATAATTTAGAGATAGTTAAGATTTTTAATAAAGGGTATTACTTTACTACAAAGTTTATAAAGATTTCAGAAGAGTTTTAAAGGCGTGATATAAGTGCTTAGTAATTATGATGAGATGTCAATGAATACATGTTAATTAGTTCTGTTCCCCTTTCTTTCAAAATTGTGTAATCCTCTACTTGCGTTTCTATGCACTCGTTTTCATTTCCGTCACACATTGATTTCATTTTTAATACATTAAATTTATTACATGTGATTTTCGAAAAGAAAGAAAATGTACTCCTATTAATTGTTTCCGCAATTCTTATTGAATCTAGTAATACATTTTAAAGTACTAATGCATAAGTTGTGTGTGTGTTAACAGACTAGTTAATAAATATAATTAGTTAATTTCTAAAATGAACTTTCTCACTGCGGATACGTTTTTTTCTCACTCAATAGAGATTTCTTCAAGAAATAAAATTGAATTTCTAATTTAGTAATACTCTTTAAACTATTTTTGAGGTGTCCAGGGTCCAGGGGTGGTCAAGGTCATGAATTCGCTTCAGGCATTGTTTTGTTGAATCGTGGGTTCAAGCTCTGAATAAAACAGTCAATCAAAAGAAGTTTCTGAGTTATGAATTCTTCGAAAATGATCCATACTCCTTTGCATGTTTAATGAGTATCTTAAAACACTGACGGCATCTTTTTTTTTTCTTTACACTTTTTAAAGTTGTATACACTAATAAACAGGAAACTATTTCATATTTCGAAAAATATTTTTAAAAATTGAAAACAAAATGAACGTTACTACGAAAATACGAAGGATTTAATACATATATATATATATATATATATATGGAAAAAAGGCAAATTGTAAATGAGGAAAATTTATTCTTCGCATTTTAAAACTCCGGAATCAAACCTTTCACGTCACTCCTTCCAATAGTTTAAGAAACACTCAAGGCTAATTTTACTATCTCTTAATAGAGAACCGTCAAGAAGCCATAAAATACTTTAAATAGCTGTCCTTTGTTGACAACAAGTCATGCGGGATTTGGAAAAAAAAAAAGAATGTTTTGAAAAATCTTTCATTTTTGAACTAATAATATTAACTGAAAAGATGTCTTTTCTTGTATATAAAAATAAAATAAAAATAATAAAAGTACTTGAAGTAAACACTATTTCAAAAAAAAACCTTTACTGAAAGATTATAATTGAAAAAAAAATGTTAATGCTTTACGAATAATTTATTCCAGCGAAATAATCTGGTGCACATGGGTTACAAGAAAAAATCCCCTGAACTTTTGTTTAGAGTCTACGATTACGGTATTTTTTTCAAAAGAGCTTAGTTGAATATAAGTTAAATACTTTTAAATTATGCCCCTTTTGCTCGCAGTCATAGACTAAATACATCCCCTGTTTTCTATATAAAGTTTGGATATCGTAAATAATTTGACTCTACTAATACGGTTGCATTTAACGTCTATAATACAGAAATCCTATTGTATTATGTATAGGGAAATACCCCAAAATACTGGATTTTTTCAAAAAAAAAAATTATGTATTTTAATTTGCTATGAAATAACCTTTATCGCCTTTAAAATAATGTACTTATCCAATCGATTATCCCATTGCTTTAAATATTTTTGATACTCATCTGCAGTCATAGCTGACAGCTACCCATCTTTTTTTCTCAATAGCTTTTGCATCGTCAAAGAAGTGGACCTTTTGAAGCAAGTAGGAATCACAAGGAGCTAGGTCGGCTTAGTATACTAAAAGAGAATCAGGCAGTGTTTCGCCAAAATTTTTCTCATTGGGAAGGCTCTTTTTTGCTAGTCAATCAAAATCTAAAGCACTTATTCGGCAGCGACCCTTTTCATTAAAGCTGCAGTGAATTTGAGGTTAAAATATGCTGAAATAAGGTCCAAGGTAATTCAGTTAACTCCGCCATGCATTCACTATTCAGAGTCATCTGTCCTCAAGCTAAAGTTCAAGGAATTTCTCGATGCCTCAGTTTTTTAGGACAGTTCACGAATGTCCAAATAGAGGTTTGTCTACAATCGATGTCACCATTCCTTAAACGAGAAAACACTCATAATTTGAATTTTTTCCAAAACACCAATTTGTAAGTTGTTTTCAACATCACAAAAGTTTCTGCAATGTTTTTCCAGAACAGGAAGAAAAATTACACAGCCCTAAGTTATTCACTAAAATCTATCATCTTTGAAAACGAGAAGAGAGAAAACAGCTCCACACTGGGAAAACATTCACTACGGGCACTCGAAATCTTTCCGGTATAGAAGCCATATTCAAGTATTGAATTCAAAAGAAATTGCTCTTGCGGAAAGAATGTATACTAAGAAGATCCCCCCCCCCCCCCAAAAAAAAAGCGCATTATTCAGAGAGCTTTTGGGTTACTCCCTTGTAATATGAGCAAAAAAACTACATTCCTCAATAGATCAAATTAAAAAACCTGTAAAAATACACACAAAAAACAATGGTTAAACTCAATTCATCTTCCTTAATATTGATCCCAAGTATGTTATGAATTAAACCTGCATAATCCCCAAACTCTACACCTCGAGCATACCGGGAATAGAAAAATCAACAAATAATGTAAGAATTCAAAGTATGAAGCGTTTTCTGAGAGGAAAAAATTCCCCATCTTTCCATCTACTGCTTCCTTCACTTATTAAAAAGTAGATGATTTGAGGACATTATAACACAAACCCCTTTCAATTGGATACCAACGACCATGTTTGGATTTTCCAGGGATCCTAAAAGAATTCTCAATAAAATTCTTTTGTTATGAGGATAGAAGATTGTTGAAATAAAAATAATTTTTTAAAGCTAACAATTACTTTAGAAAATTTTTGGGACGTTAAAGCATAGAATTTCCATTTTATGTTTGTTTGTTTTTTGTGTATTGATTACGCTATTCAAAAGATATTGGATATTTTGATGTGAGGATAATAGCACATATTTTCCTGTTTTCTGTTGCAAGGGAAGTTAGTGAATGATGTGTATAGAGGTTCGTTGTATGCTTTGCTTTCATATTGAAATTTCTTTTGCAAATTTAGAATAAAGTTTGAAATGAGTATTCGAAACATCGTATACAGGCCCAAAATAGATAATTCAAAATTAGTTTTAATAAATATGAACAATATAGTTAAATGACACAAAGCATATATTTAAGTCTTAATTACATTATCATACTTTTACAAACTTTATTTTAATATAAATCTTGTGACTAATTTAATAAAATAAACAATGATAAAATCAATTTTAGCAATTTAAGGCACATTTTAAGGCAATTAAATGCGATTGTGTTTCCTTTCTTCCAAATCTTATTCTTTATCACAAATAGAACAATTTAGAATTAATAATCTAGAATGTGACTAGTAAATACTTAATTCTAAATTATGATATGCGAGTTTTAAATTTCAAGTAAGTATTTTATTAAAAGCGCAATTGAATATCGCATTTAAATTAAACAATTAGTTAAGAGCCTTTCTCAATTACTCATTCTTTATCAAAAAAAAAAGTAGTCATGTTTTATTCAATTTAAACATTTAATCTTTTCCTGTAAATTAACATTTTCACTTCGTGAAGAAAAATAATTTCATTAATGTTTTAATTTAGTCTGTCATTTTGAAAAAGCTAACCTCTACTTTTACAAATTTTTCAGGAGGAACTAGATTTCTTCTTTCTGTATTATTTACAGAAAACTTATTGCAGTAATTTCTTATCTTTATAAGTTTTTTTTACTCATGATGTAAAAGTACCTACATAATTATTTATGGTCCTACGATATACGTATGGCCGCGGTAGCTTAGTGGGTACGTCTTCGGATTCAAGACCGGCAGTTTTCGTTCAGTCACGTGTTCGATCCTTGGCCTTTAAAGACCCGCCAAGTAACAAGGGGTTGATGTACTTTAAATTTGTCGGGGGTCAAAGTCCTCCCGTTGGAATGGTGTGGAATTTAGGAGAGGGGTGCCAGCTCAGGTGTCGTCCTCGTCACTTGATCGAGGTTTAAAATTATGAGGTCTGTCTCCAATAGCTATCGTGTTGCTTCTAGTGTGACGTTAAAAAAAACTGAACTAAAAACAAACGAAAATCTACAATATACTCACAGAAAATACTTTTTTCTAGGCAAAGATGACCTGTTTGCGAAATATACCTGATTTTGAGAAGGATCAATTTCAATTTAATGTGCAAAGATATTTTTATGAATTCCATAACAAAAAATACGCATCACTGTATTATATCCAAATATAAATAAGTAGAAAGCCACAGTTGCTTAGACGCTTCGTACATTGAAGTTGTGAACCTCTTTTTTCTTATTTCATTGAAGAAGTATTTATAATTTGCTGGTATATTCTGTTACAGTCTTCTGATGTACGATATTTTTTTAATATTGGTAAGAAGTTTTGCTTGGTTGGTAGAGTTGTTTATTGGAACTGGGATGAACAATGGGAAAACATTTTGTTCTTTCTTCTTCAATAACAAAAATCTTACTCTTGTTTTTCTTTAAACAGGAGAATAAACATGATTTGACGAAATCGCTCTGTACTACATATTTTCTGGTATGAATAATAATATAAATGTAAGTACTTAACACATGAAATATAGAAGATTGCTAGTAAATACCGATAAGTGGGCGTCAGGTGGGAGTGTTAGAATTTGACTAAATAAGAAACAGTGAGCCCATAAGAGGAGGTCACCACATGTGTAACCGAGGTGATGACTCCCCATGGGGCATACTCTAAGGAGTTGGCATGTTTTCGGAGTGAAAGTTAGAATATCTATAAAGAAGAGTTTAAATGGTAGCAATATTCCCCGTTTTCACATGGAATACATGAGTTGATGCTCAACAACTGCGAAACCACCAAATAATAATGTAAATGCCCACGCACTGCATGTGTTTCTTAGGACTGCCTCCGCTACATTTTTGGGAAAAAATTGGAACTCATCCATTTTCGAAATGAACGATTCAATAAAAGTAGATTTTACATGAAAAGCACAACAAAATAATAAGCTTCTATTTAAACCTGCTCAAGCAACATGAATATTTATCCATCACTGTTGGAGGTATTTGATGGCCTTATATTCAAAAAAGGAATTCAATTAATTAGTTTCAATCAGTCCTAGAAGCAACGACTTTTTTATTATAAATTATTGAAAAGTTCAATATTTTTCTCTATCCTTTTGCTTTGAATTCATTTGTATTGAAGTAGAATTTCTAGAACTCCTTAAAAAACTAAATTTATTTTAAGAATGTATTTAGTTGTCTAAAGAGTCAAAGTTACATTTGCTTTATGAGACAGATAAATTTGGCTTTTTATTGCTTTTTAATTTAAGCAATAAATTATTTGTACGGAAAATAATTAAGAAAGAAATTACTCTCTTTCATGGCGATGAATTTTATTTTAATTTTGCATTTAATTAAGCATAAAATGTCCCTTATTCCTCAGATACATATATCTTATTTATCTTAAAGTATGATTATTTTATTTTAATTTTCAATTCATTCAAATAAGAGACCATCCATTTAAATTAAATACCTCTAACCTCAAAATAAACCAGTGAACGAAATGTAATTTTTAGAATTTTTGAAATGCAAAAAAATTGATGATTATAATAGTTATGGAATTTAAATTTATCACACTCCGTCGAAAAATGGAGATGGTTATACAATAATTCTGTAGTGGACTTGTAATCAAATTTGAAATATGCTCTATTACTCTATTGTTTGAAATCGCTGAAAAAATAATTTTTCTCGCAAATGAAATACATCAATTGCTTGTGAAACTTTAAAAGTAATACATTCCTACCTTTACTTTTTATATAATAAATTTAAAATTTTGCAGAAGCAGTATGAAAGGAAACAAACAATAAAACTCCGTTACTGTCTGTGTCTTCTATACGGGGCATCCAAAACAGGTGGTTTTGTGAGCAATATGTAACTGAACGTTTTTGCCACT